>JANVCJ010070649.1:0-12616 GCA_026413505.1 Epizoanthus ramosus
CCGTTTCTACCTTGGTCCCTGGCCCCTCTGGGGGCGGGGGGGGGGGGGGGGGGGGGGCCTGAATCGGCACTCACCCCCAATGTCATTCTATTTTGCCGTTCCTAAACAGTAAATGCTATCAACTTGAAAATTTCTGGCAATTGTGTTTTTTAATTCATTTCATATCAATTAAGGCAAATTCTGACGTCATTAAACATCCAAGATGGCCGCCATTAAAAAACAAAATGGCGTCGTAATTAAAATATCGAATTACCAAATATACATCGTGGACTAATATTTACTAATCTACCAGTTATGGCTTTGCTACCATTTATAATAAGGAAATTAAAGAGGAGGGCGAACCCCCGCCCCCCCCTGTCCCCTCCAGCCTTCCTGACAACCAAAATGTATAGCCCAGTCCAAAAAAAAAATAACTCGTTTTAGGGGTTGGGGACTTGTTTAACTTTTTGCCCTGTTTGTAGTTTGGTTTGTCAACCAAGACATTGAGCATCATCACACAGATTTTAGGTGATTTCAGGTGATGCCAAATAGAATCCAAATATCAGCTTGTAGAATTCTAAATTGACGAATGGAAAAGCAGCTAAGTGTCGGCATCGTGCGCTTGCTTGCTTGAGTTACCTTTGTAACACTTGTATTCAGATTTGACGAGAAGTTGAAAAGATGGTTTGCAGTGGCACACTGTCTGTCTGTCTGTGGAAAACCTAAATGAAAGGACTACGAATCTAAACACGAAACACAGCTCCACAAGCTGGTTCAACGTGTGCAAGGTCTGCGAATGCGCTTGTGCAGCCAAAAGAAGAGTACGAACCTAAAAATAACTTGATGTAATTTTGCAACAGGTTTATATATGTGCGAACCAAGAAAGGGTAAGATTATATACCGGCCCCACAGTCTTGAAAAAGGGAGCTGGTCAACTCTTTACATCGATATGTATCGTCTCCAAAGGCTACAAATGTTTCATTTTCTGAAACAATGCCTGTAACTCTTCCAAATAACATTTTTCAAGGGAGCGTATCCCCGGACACCCCTAGAACGAGGCCCAATCTCAATTGTGTAATGTGGTACTAATTAGGTAGTCTGTTTATTCAACAGAGCTGGCTGCTGGGTTTTGTACCTGAATGGCTGTGGATGTGGGGAGCGACCATCCTGAATAACAGAATTAGAGAAAGTGTTTTGAATAGTAGGAAAAAGTCATAGCTTTTGGTGTTTGGTTATTAATTACTTACTTGCTTACGCTCTTAGAAGAACATAGCCCATCAACAAAAAACCTCCAGCGCACTCTGTTTTGGAATATGTCTCAACCTAAGGCCAGGTTTTACCTGCTTGTTTAATGTCATCATCCCGGTTTTGATAATAGCTCGTCATGCTTCTTCCATCTGGAAGGCCTTCTTCCTCTAACATTGACTGAGCTGTAATCATGCGTGGTTTCATGGGGTAGGATTGCTGGCCCCACACCCAACCATGCTGGCAGTTCCTTAAGGTGGTTTACATGCTACGATTTGTCGGTCCGATTTGAGCCGCAAATTAGGTTTTAGAACAATAACACCAGCTGGTCAACAGGCGTTCTATTCAGTTGTATGGCCAATCAGAGATCAATACCTAATTATAATTTTCGGCACGATTTCATACGTTTTCTTAATGAAAATCGGGTCGACAAATCATAGCGTGTAAATCCGCCTTTACAGAAACGTCTAGCTGGAGGTTTAGTTATTAATTGGAACTTCAAAAATCGTGAGGTACAATCAAGCTAGGTGGCAAAATGACTCACATTGTGATTTATTATTTAGATTTTACCGGACTTATTCTTCAATATTAGATTATTCGTTGTATGTCATGGTAGTTGCATGTCTATAGATATAGAATAAGATATATTCTTGTAATTGAAGCTACATTTATAGAGGATCTTACATGGCTGTGCGAACATACGGCTTTTATCTTCGAGTGTCGAATGCGAGTGAGCGCAGCGAACGAGTTTGTTGCAAAGTTCGGCACGAGAAGATAAAAGGCTAACACTGTACAAATGAGTCTGTAGTCATTGTAATTGTGATTGCGAATTCGAAACTGGACTATTGTAAGAACGTCCTTCCGAAGCACTCTTGTGCTTTCTGAAGCGCCTGGGTACGAAGCAGTGTTCAGTTATCATGTATTAAATAGCAAGTGACGTAAACGACGATGTCTCCTGTAGTCGCAACAAGTTCTGAACGAATTTCCAAAAATCCAGAGCCAAGGAAGAATTTTATTTGTTCTTAACAAAATGTTGATGAGCTTCTGTGGCAAAAAAGTGCGGTTGTTTTCTCGATCTATAAAGACTGAAATTGATTCCATACGCAATCGTAATATGCGTGTGGAATATAAAATACGAAAAAGTTACCAAAATTAATTTTGTCATTTACTTAGTGGAATGCCGAGTCTTACTGTTTTTAAATATCAATCTTTAATAGAATTTTCGAAGAACTGATGTATAAACGTCTTAAAACGTTCCTTGATAAAAAACGAAATAATTCATGGATCTCAATACGGATTTCAAGAAAAAAAATTCAACTGAACATGCAATCCTTGATATTATAAATAAAATCCAAACTAACATGGACAGAAAATTATTTTCTTGCGGAGTATTTATTGATTTGAGTATTATTAGACAAACAAACTATACCATTATGGTATCAGAGGAATTATCAACAAATGGTTTGAATCGTACCTCAAAGGTCGCTTACAAACGACGCAAATTAAAAATAGTATATCAGACAAACAGGAAACCCTGTGTGGAGTACCTCAAGGTTCCGTTCTTGGACCACTCCTTTTTCTACTTTATATAAATTATATTTGTAACTCTTCCACTATATTACAGTTTTTCCTATTTGCTGATGATACTAATCTATTGTATGCCGACAAGGATCTTAAAAATCTGGAAATTGTGGTCAACAGGGAACTAAAAAAGATTAGATTTACATTAAACATAAAAAAATCCAATCTTGTTATTTTCAGTCCTCGCCAGAAAAAAATTAATTATCAGCCCGTAATAAAAATTTATGATAATAACTCGCAACATCTGATAGCTCTTGAATGCAAAGATTATCTTAAATACCTTGGCGTACTAATTGACAAACATCTCAGCTGGAAACCACATATTGATTATATATCCTTAAAAATCTAAACTAAAACATTTTGTACCTACCAATATATACTTAATAATTTATATAAATCACTTATTCTACCTTATCTATCATACGATATAGTCGCCTGGGGACGTGCTGCAAAAACAGTTCTTAACAAATTACTCGTACTTCAAAAACGAGCATTAAGAATTATATATTTTGTTGGAAGAAAAGATCATGGAATCCCTCTCGTTATTAAGTCTAACGTCCTCCCTGTTCAGATGATTTATTTTAAAAACACAGCTAGTCTAATGCATGAGATCAGTAACACGCCTCGATTAGCAATTATGCTATACTGCGGGCATGCTTAACTGTAAAAATATTATTTGAAAATGAATTAAACTTGAACTAAACTTGAACTAAACTTAAATATATAAATTTGAAATAACTAGACTTGAGATGATTGATAATCAAAGTTCAATGTCAAATATCGTGCTATGGATTATTTTCAACTAAACTGTATACAGTATTTTCCAGAAATTTAAAGAAAGAGATTTACAGTTCGGCCATTTTAGTATCTTGTTTGCATTCATCGATGAAATACTTTATAACGAGAAACTGCAAAGAATATTGCAACGAGACTCTGAATAATATGATTACAGATGTACAACAAACAAATGATAAAAGAATGGTAGAATATAAACAGAAAACAAAGCAACATGTTTCTTTTAGCGACAGAGGTACTTGGCAACGATATCACCAAGACATGGTTGAACTTACAACGCGCCTATGAAGCTAAGCTTTCCACCATAATAATACTACTGCGACCATAATAATACTACTCGCCATAATAATACTACTCACTGAATGGTATGTGGCATATCACGTATAATGTTTAAAAGGGTGTTAGACGTTCTTGTCAGAGAAAGATCCGACAAGTTCGGGACAGTTGAAAGCGGAAACAACGAAGAGAAAAACAAGCAAGGTGAGTTGGGATTGAGTTGATTTTTAATTATGAGGGATACGTATTGCATTGAAAGTTTCTGTGTTTTGATTGCCCCAGAATAAAATGAAATGAAAATAATGTCGGCATTAGGAAGAACAAACACGTTTTATAAATAATTTCGACAAAGAATTGTCACTATGTAGGCCTATAGGGTTGATGGTAAGCGTTTGAAATGGCAAAACAAAAAAATAAAACATGTTTACAGTGACAGAAGTGACACGTGAACCACAGTCGGAAGATCCTCTTTGTACGTTTCCAAATTACAGACATTCAAACATTTGAATTGAATCTTTAACAGCCTAGATTGTCTTATGCACGGCAAAATGAAAAGCTCTTATTTCGTACTGAGGCAAGTCATCTTTTGAACTCATTTATTCGAATTTTGTTGAGAATATTTATCTCAGAACTCGAAGAATTGACATTTTTGACGACAGAAAATTCATTGAAAATGTTGAATTGAGATTTGAAGATTTACTGAAACCTTCGCTAAGATACTCAAAACTACAAAATGGATTTTTCTGAATACGGTTCTCGCGTCATTTCCGTCGACTGTAATGGAAATATTAATTCCGACTTTGTTAACTTGGAATGAACATGCATGAACCACAATATTGATTTTGTAAAGTGTATAATAGAAATTAGTTGTCATCCTCGATGCGTTTTACAAGAACGTATCGTAATCGTTTGCTTTCGAGAATATTATTAAAAGTAAAATATTCTTCAGCGTGTAGTGTCGATCATATTACAAAAGAAATTTTGTTCAAATGTTATTGTACCAAGTCGCTTAACAATCGAGAGAATATGATCCAAGAGCCCGTATCCCATAATAATTACTTGAGATCTATTTTTGGAACCGAAGCTATTTTAAGTAACTCGCTTTCTGTCGTATTGTAGTTTGCCGGTCATTACCAGACAATCGAAACCTTTTGTGAAGTAAGACGAGTAACAAAGCTGTAACATTGTCGATTCTGTGCGGTTCTGTGCAACTTTGTCTCTGGGTCGAGTTTGGAACACGAAACTCATCATCATCCATGGTGTTCCCTTCTCCAACAGCTATAAAAATCCGCGACAATCGTCCCTTTCGAAAAGTGATGTTCCAATTCATTACCTTTTACTTGTTGAAGTTACTGCTTCCAAATTTTGAAATAATACCTCAGTATGCGCAACAAGCGATAGCAAAACAGTTTTGTACAGTTTTTCAATCCCTTATAATTTTTTTGTTAGACATTGTCCGATAAAGTAAGGTTGTCATGCATTACTGGCAATGGGATTTTGTAGTATTGTGATCCACAGCTTCTCTGCCCCTAATACCCAAAGCAAACCATGTGATGTAATTTTCGTCATGATGACGTCATTTGCGAGAGTAATACCATCAGTTTATCGAGATCTACAAATATTTGGCCGGTGATAGTGTATTATCATTATTGCTATTGTTATTATTATTATTATTATTAATATTAATATTATTATTATTATATTTTGGTATCTACTAGGTGGATTTAACAGTGTCAATCAAATGCACATACGCATGCGCACACACTGGTTATACGCCCGCACAACTCTGGTGGTAGCGGTGTTCATATTTACTGTAGGCTGGGAGTACTGTTGGATCGTATTCATTCGATCCCCTCAGGATATAGCAACGGGAACTGATATTGGAAAGTTTAAAACCCAATGGTGCAGGTTACAACGCTGGCGAATGGACTGGAGAGGAATGTTAAGATCGTGTGACGGTATGATGGCCTGGAACCTAAGACAAGTGAGGTCATCTCTGAGAACGAATGCGGAGCGAAGTTTCATCAGCAAATGGGAACTTCAACCGTCGGGTCAGTCTCTTGTGAAGCCGTTTTAGCTTCGGTACCATTCTCCTTCTCTCTCCCTTCTCGAGAGGAGAATGGAACCGAGATTTGAACTGACATCAAAAAGGCGAAGGAAACTACCTCCACGGAGGAATTGTAATTGAGGGTGTCCATAATCGTATCGTGTTGTTCCCCATGAAGTGCAAAATGGCTAGAATAGACAAAAGTTAAATTCATAGTTAGATTTATGGACTTGTTCACAGTTAGCAGTTTCACAGTCCTAATTTGACCTTACGCTATGAAAAATGTGAAATTTGTTACCACATTTGGTAAAGAGGGTTTGCATCGATACCATGGTTGTATTTGTACTATTAGAGACGTGAAATTAGATAGCAATAATAAATAAAACTGATAATCATATCAAAAGCAAGAGGGTTTGTATCAACACCAAATTAGCCTCTATTAAGTCCATTTCTTAATAGCAATCAGTTAACATCATCGGGGACGTTAAACTCTGACATGCTGAGTGCAAACGAAGACAAATGTAGATGGTGAGCTGCGAAACATGGGAAGGAAACCAAATCGGGTATTACAGGTACTACAGCTATTGAGCTAACGTGATATCTACAGTGGTAGAGGGAGGGCTGGACCAACTCTTGACAAATTCCCTCCTCGTAGACCCAGTAGCAATCCCTCGGGCAAGGGAGACGAGGAAAATGATTTCTCGAAATTATTTCACATTCCTCTCGGAGATGTGAACTGCTCTTGGTAGTTGTTCCGTGACGTACATATCAGTCTAGAAAACCTTAACAGTGCCAACAGCATCTCCGAGAAGAATGCGAACATGTGTCGAAGAACTTAACTTACCTTTATCATGACCACATAGAGTGACACATCCAATTAGTGATAATTGTTCAGTAATCGGTGGAAGAGAGCACAAATCATTGGGACAAGAAGGCTGTGCAATGGTTCTTAAATAATTTATCCTGACTTGGAACTTTTTATTCATAGGTCATTTCAGTAGATTTTTCATTCAATCTGTGACATCAGACGGTAGTCTCAAAACAATTGGCGGTGACTCGTGGAGAGTATACATAAGGCAAGGACCGTCATCCCTTGCGCCCGTGGTGTTTGATCTGGATAATGGTGTTTACGAAGTGTTGTTCCTCGTACTAGAGCCAGGCTCCTACACGGGCCAGGTTTGGTTAGATTATACACTCTGTGATGGCTTCAGAGACCCTCCGAAGGACTGGTTTGTGAAAGGTAAGTTATTAAAATAAATGGTTCAGGCACCTATCGAAGTACTGGTTTGTGAAAGGTAACTTGTTAAGATAAATGGTTTAGACACCTATTGAAGGACTGGTTTGTGAAAGGTAACTTGTTAAAATAGCACACACCAGGCAAGTGCTGCCGAAATCGACTTGTACTTTAGAATTTGCTTTGATAACTGGCGTGTTTTCTGTTTTGAGGAACGACTGATGGCAAGTACCAGAAGGATGGGTTGCTAGGTTACATCGGCGAAGATTACATAGTGGAGCCTCTAGCCGGACAGGTGAATGTCACCTTCCACATTCCTCTCTCTAGGGAAGACATCAACAGAACTGGTCAGTGACAATTTTCCAGGTTATGGTAAACTGCATCTTTATTGACTCGCAACACGCGCGTTCACCGTTCGTGGACGTTAAGTCGTTGGTCTAGTCTCTCGACGGTCTATCGGGGGGCTTAAAGGAACCCGTACTTGTAGAGTAGAGTAGGCTAATGCTGGTGTTGTGGTCTGTCACCTCCTCTCCACTAGATATTGTGATCATGCATAGACCGTATAGCGGCAGTCTGCGGTGCCTTCGTTGCTTTCAGCGCAATCTCTGTGATTCTGTAATGCGCATTTCAAATACTCCCTTTTTTAAGTGTGCAATATAAATGCTGTACTATTACCAATACAATCTGTCTTCTGAGGTATTCAGTATTGCTCATTTTCAAGATTAGGTGATATCAAGTTATGGCGTAGATATTCTGGCAATATGATAAACAAGATACATTTTGTAAATTGAATTATAAATGTTTTAATTGGAAAACAATTGCAATTGATTGATTGATTGATTGATTGATTGATTGATTGATTGATTAAGTTGCTTTTTCATACTACAGAATATCAGCTTTGAACATATTTAATTTATTTGGAGAAGAGTATAGAAGGAAGAATGAATCCCGAGCGTTCTTAGTTGTCAAACCATCCAACATACAACTCCAAATTATTCTTTTGATGGTACGTGGGTACCACGTCTACCAACCTGACAGACTACTGATGCAGGCTTGTGAAAAGAATAGACGCAAAACGTTTCTACTTTCAAACATTTAGTAATGTTGTTATTTGTTTTCGAAATGACGACGTTCTGGGATTTTGATTCAAAACATACAGTATTGTGACGACTGGAAATACTGTTATCAAATGTAACGTAGGCATATGTAGAACTGCCCCTGCAGAGATAACTCTTAATGTAGTGCTCGTCTTCACATTTGTGTCAGGGTTCTACAACTATTGTGATACCGATGGGAGATGCTCCCTCAAAGAGCTGACGCTCTCCTGTGGTGTAGTGTGTCCATTGATGTGGGACGGCCATGGTAGATGGGTCGGAGGCAAGTGGCGACCATATACGGCAGGTGAGAATGTGTTTAGAGTTATTGGCATAAAAAGATGATTGGAAGATAAGTAGACACAAAGAAACAACTGCTCGCACACAAAGGCACGTCATCTCCAGGCACAGGCAGCACACGGGCACAAAGACAAAGACAAAGACAAAGACGAACACGCACAGACTTTTGCATCGACACTGACATGGTCACAGACACAGACATGACCACAGGCACAGACACAGACAGGAACATAAACGAACAACTTAAAGGTATAGAGAGTAACACGATTTAGGGACGTATATATTTAGTGTCAGAGACATAGCAAGGATATGCACAATTCACAAACAAATGCAGACAGACAGACAGTCAGCCACATTGGCATATTGATGTACAGACAAGAAGAAGCACGTAAAGAAAGCAATAGATGCTTAAGGGATGACCAGTTTAGATAAAAACAGAAAGAAGAATTACAGTCTGCTTTTTCACCACACAGATGAGCTTGAGAACACCTCTCCAGCCAGGAATAAAAACAGTACTGGGACACTTTGGGCACTGGGAGACTCGGTTACTCAAGGTTTTTTAGGTTCCATCCGGGGTACCAAACTGTGTCGAGATATATTCAAACAGTGTGAAGGGAGTTACAACTGGGTGTATGAGGTTGGTACAGAGTTTTCACTCGATATATTCATACAGACTCGAAGCTCGTGGCTGTCACGTGAGATTGGGATCTATTGTTCAATTCGCCGCTCCAGAAACTACAAAAGTACTTGGTCCATTTACCCAAATGATCCCAGAAAGCAATGCTGGAAATACTAATTTGACGTGAAGGAACAAAACAGAATCATTAGCCTGTACGAGTTGTGATGTGATTCACATAATGCATCTCCTAATTGTATTCTTTCTTAGACGCGATAAAGTAACGCGTATTGTGCCCAAACAATAGCCTGCGAAACATTCTTCATGACACATTGTGCGAACTAGGCTCTCGTTGAAGCATTGCTTTCAGGGATCGTTTGAGTAGACAAGCCCTGTCATGTTGTAATTTCTGGAGTGGGAAAGTTTTTGGTGGGTTGCAATCAACCCCCAGAGAGTCGGTTGACAATGGTCATGGCGGCCATGTTGGTGTTCCTAACAAAAGAAAGTAATTACAACTCTATTGTTATAGGGTACCAACATGGCGGCTATAACGTCACATGCAACCCAAGAATTGAAATTCTTTGGTTTTGTTCCCAGCTGAAAGACATAGAAGAGGCGAAATCAAAGTACGACAACTTAGACTACAACGAGTCTATCATCATCAGCCAAATTCAAAGCATCATCGCCAGGCCAGACATGAACAAACCGCAAAGCGTATTTCTTTTTAACCTTGGTATACACTATTCGGTTACCTTAAACTTTACTATGTACAAAAGGCTGATAACCACTGTTATTGCCCTGCTACACGACACACGCGTAGATAAAGAGAATACGACCGTTCCACGCTACAAAGTGGACACAGTGTGGAAGAGTAGCACGGCGATTGAGAAGGAGAAAGTAGCCAAGTATTTTGGAGGCAAGAACAGCACTGGTTGGAGATTTCACACGTATCAGGTTAGCGACTAATGTCCGGTCAGAGCAATCTCATATCTTTGATTTTCTCTAACTGAACTACAAGCCATACTTCATATTATGAAATACAGTATATACACAATATTGAATTCTCACATTTTTACATGATCTATAGCCAACCCATGCCAGCTTATAAGGAGTTGTCTTTATTCACTAATTAGTTGTAATTGCTTGTACATACTTATTATCGAATAATATATATTTCTTGAACAGAGGAAAGTTAAATACTCCTATTTACTAAGTTGTTGTTAATTCTGCTGCATGCAGTTCTGATTGGAACTGATTAACACCGACAACGCTATGCGTTGTTTTCCTCAGGCGTAACGGATTTTGGAAACTTTTGAACACTCTCTGGCGTTATGTAATATATGAACGGCCTCTTATCGTGCTTCTACTTTCCCTGTCGCGAGTTGATGCTAGGAGCGAGATCAATTATTGTTGAATGAAATGCACATTTTGTCTTTCTCTGTAGCGCGTGATGTTGTTCCACACATACGCTGTGCACTCCATGTGCCAGGCAGGAATCAAGGTTCTTGACTTGTACCCCATCAGTGCAGCCTATCCGGGGGGAACAGTTGATCACGTGCACTACCCGCATCACGTGTTCAAACCAGCTGAAAGGCTTTTGCAGAAATACTTCAAGACTAAAGGAATTGTCTCACATTGATTAGTCAGACGACTCGATATCTATTTATAACCATCGTTCTGGTGTCTTGTTTCATCCCCACGTGAACTCAACCAATTTGTACTCGAAGTTCATTGGTTGGTTGATATTTGTAGAACAGGCCCTCCTCACAGTGTGAGAGACACTATTAAGTGACGCATGGGAGTTGGTTGATTCATTGTAGCCAAACCAAGGACAATGTAAAAGCATATTTGATGTGCTAGATGACATATGTTCAGAATATGACCATTAAATTGAGCAAGAATATATATGTACTGAACATATTCACACTCACATGAGCCAGATATATGTCTGCATTTTAAAATTTATTTCTCATTTTTTTAATAAAGTTCTAGTAGGTATTTTAATAATAAACAAATAGCGACTGAAACATGAACATGTGTTATTTTTGAAAGTTAAAGCGTTTAGATTATATTTAGAATTTGTGTTTTAAAATGTTGTATACTTTCACTGCTTTCGTTTTCTCTCTTTGAAGTATTGTTCTAGCAGGTCCTCGATTGGTTGAAATACTTTGCTGTCGTAATGAACATAATCCATTGTACCATTGACGTACGAAGCGGTCAGCGGGTACACATCCAGTACTGGAATTGCCGCTTGGCACATGGCTTGCATGGCATACATGTTGAACAACTGGATCCTCTGAAAGACAAAACATTGCAAACATTACATTACATACATTTTGAACCAGCTATCACAGAGCCGACACTTCAAAACGAACTGTGCAAATTCAGAATGAGTAACGGCAACCTTTTCATAGAAAAAGGAAGACATATGAATCCAAAGTACCAAGAGAAAACGTTTCTACTCTTACTGAGAGGCAAACGTTGATTGCAGATGAATTGCATCTCTTGTGTATCTGGCCGCTATATAAAGAACAAAGGATGAATTGTTTCCTCAAAATTGGACATCACAAAAGCAGTAGTTACATCCTCAACAACCACAGCTCTAATCAAGTACTACTTGTCGAATACATATTAAAATGTTGCAGAAAAAGTAAAGAAAAGAAAAGTTTAATTTGTAAATAGGTATTTTTTTTTATTATTATTATTATTTTTATTATTATAGTTACTGTTAGTGTTATTTATACACATATGAAATATTGCTTTAGCAATGTCTGAAAGATTATCTAATAAAGAATCTATTTTACTTTTACATATAACAACACTCATTAAATGTCAATAATTAGTACCAAGTCAAGATTTTCGTGTTCTATTTCAAGCTGTAAATCTTATTGGTTGTCTCACCGTTGAATATTTAATAAAGAAATAAAATATATCAATGCACTTTATTTAATGATGGTGCACCGGGATGAATCAGACAGCTGTAATACTAATCGATATTTATTAGAACCATATTCGAGGCTAATCGATATTTATTTGTAACTATAGGAAAAATGCTTATTGACTTCTTGATTACTGCTTCTCACGTTGTGTAGTTTCTTCCACTCCGTTAATTTCTAATCTAAATTGACTTGTTTACAGTATAGAATTTTACAGCATTTGGTAAAACATTGCTCAGAAATAACAGAGCTAATCTAGCTGACTAATGTTTTGCAAGTAAAATTGTAATTGTTAGATGTGTTGCAAAAATGAGAAAAACAAGACAAATGAAAAGAAAGAAACAAACAAACAAAGACTTTGCATGTGCCATATATGGCAACAGCATACATAATAAAGGTCATTTAGCCTGATTATTCAGCCGCCTCACGTCGAGAAATCCCGCGGCGGGTGGCCCGGTGGGCCAAAAGGCGCCCCCCCCGGGGGGTTTGGCCGGGGGGTCGGGGGTAAAAAAT
>JANVCJ010070660.1:0-12616 GCA_026413505.1 Epizoanthus ramosus
GTAAGTGGCTCTAAGAAAAGAATGAATGGATTCGAAAATATATTACTACTATATAAAAATAAGCTCCTATAGATAATATTGTTTGGCACTTTCAGTTTGGAAAAAGGGCTATTAATCAAGTAATACACAACTGGTTGACTTTGAAGAGACAACTCTATAATTCTCTCTCTCTATATATACACTGCTATTTGAAGCTTGTATTTACCCATTGATGATTTTCATGAGAAGGAACGTTTCCAAAAATGACCAACTTTTGAGCAACCTTTGGCAGTATTTTAAGCAACTTTTTTCCATTTTGCGAGAAACATGTTGACAGGCCTAAGGGAGGTCTCCACGGAAAAATTACCAGCCGAAAGGGGGCTCTTTGGTGATGCATTGCACACCCCCTTCCCTTGCCTTATTTAATAATCGGTCCTTTAACCCTTTAACAAAAGTACAAGCCTTTTTGAGTCATACGAAGGCATGGGTTATTTGGACCCCCACCCCCTCCCCCCAATCAAGGTTTTCAGAACCATTTATCCCTTTCTACTGAAATTTGGTGCGAGTAGTTATTGGTCCTTAACTTTAATTCGAGTATAGTCACCACGTGATTATTAAGTGGTTGCCATAGTTACTTAATTTATTACAAACAGAATTTTCTAAGAATTGAATGTTTTCACGGCAACAAATTGAAATATCCGTGGTGGCAACTTTAACTTTTCCACCGAAGCCTGATATTCAGCAAACTTCGACAACGTACAAGAAATAGAGCACATCTATTTTTCGTGGCAATAATTGTCCAATTATCGTCGTTACAAAAATCCGCCATCTTGGCCGCTGCTAATTAAACTAACAAAACGACTACACTACAACTAATACAAAAATAGTAGTTTGAAACTATTTTCTATAAAATATTGAAAATTCTGAAAGCAAAATCTAATTTGAATACTTTCCGATGACGTCAACAATGCTGACGTCGTCTAATTAGTAATAGTATTATCTAGCTACAGTTACTGAAACGTTTTTGGTAATTGGTCAAAAGGGGAATAAAATTGAGATCAGAACAAACTTGGTTGGACCAACCAACCAAATAATCTTTATCCACAATTACATGTAATTACGCAATAAGATAGTAAATGAGGAGGAAGAGTCCAAATTATCCCCCATTATGCCCTTAAGGGTTACTTTACAAAACCACCCTAATTATTTCACACTCTGCTAGACTCGGTACTCTCTAGCAAATTCTAATTACTCGATAATTTTATTCCTGTGGTACTTGAGGTTAAACGTCTATTACTCCCTACATTAATACAACACGACACAGTTGTTCCTTTATTAGAAACATAACCATTTGCAGTTATAAAAGCGCTTTGTTATAGAACAAGTGAGAGTATGGAAGAGACGGCGAACTAGAAATGATTCCTGTAACAACTGCAAGGCCCCAGCAAGGTCAAGCCTAAATGTAAGGAACCAGTTGTAACAATCACACATCATACAGGATTACAGGTTATCGACCTTTCCGTTCATTATCACATTATCCTGGGCGATCAAGTTAGGTTCTTATAGCATCTCCCCCTAAACTGTCATTGAAATGAAATTCGCTATTTTCGAATTTTTCGTTTCTTTTTTTTTCTTTTTTCTATATGAACTGATAAAGAATTTGTTGAGGAATCTGTGGATCATAAATCTGCCAATCTTGGATTTTCCCAAATGAAACGGCGGCGCTAACTCGATCATTTACGGTAGCTGTATTTGATACCTCGATACATGCACTGAAACTACTAGACATAAAAGGCATAATCTAAGGACATTCACAGTAAATAAGAATATCCAGCCTGGGCCTGAAAAACAATATTCTTCTAAAAAATGAGTGTATTTGCTATCACCGGATTATCGTAAACTTGTCCGTAAAATAAATAGAAAGTCATAAACGATTGAAAAACTTCACCGTTTGACGTGTGAAAAACATTTTCAGATTTTTTTGTTTCTTTTATTTTAAAGAATCTGTTGAATGTAGATCATGAATTAGAAATTCTGTCGCTTTCACAACCTACTGGAACTGATAAAAGGCAGCAGGAAACGGAAATGAAATCCTTTGTTGAAGCAGGGGTAATTTCCCCAGATATTTGACGATCATAGCAGAACAGAAGCTAGATGCTCGTATGATAGATTGGAAATGACTGAAAATGTTTTGCATTTTACTTCTCTTGTATTGCGGTTTAATAAACAAAATATTTTTTGTCTCTGAAGTGAGAACGCAAGTAGCACCTCTTACCAGAAGATGAGTAATAAGTAGGTATTCATTTTTAGATTTTAGATTAAGATTGTTTTTAATGTTTTAAAATTGCAAATTTTTATTGTATCGAGGGCCACAAGTTTATTAGTGTTTATACACCTTTACGTGTCATCCTCTATAAATAAAGGTTTTACTTACCAAAGGACTATTCGTATATTCACCGCTCAAAATCTCATCACAACTTTCTGCTCTCACTCTGACACTATAATTTATCATTGCTTATTTTATACACAATCTTTTGCGGGTTTAAATTTGCATAGACTGGTGTTTACTTTCCAACGAAACTCAATATATTACAGATAATAAGTTTCTTATTAAAACAATTTCATATACTACCAAGGGCGCTTTCCAATTCTCAGGTCCGGCGAGTCTGGCCAGGCAGTTTATCACCCTAATGTTTGTAAAACAACATCGCACCAGAACGAGCGAACTGCTCAGTACTTCTACTCCAGCGGGGACTATTCTGGCCTAACCCAGTTACGTAAATTGCTCCATTTTATTTGCTTGGGTCGGCCAGACCGGCCAGTTACGACAAATGGAAAGCGCTCTAAGATCGCTCCGTATTAACACAAAGATACTCTCTTGGTGTATGTGGCGCTGGGCTCTCTTTCCTGTACCATTATAAAATATATCTGAAAATATTCTCCAAGAGATGTACAACTACAAGTGTATAAGAAAACACTTTTTTGTTTTACTTCTTCTACAAGCGTCCCAGTTTCTTTCTCCGCTTCTGTTGCAGTACAAACCTTTTTCTTTCAAAGTTAGCCAAATCAAAGTAAAATATTGTAAATTATTCTTAACAAAGTTGTAAAACGCTATTGGATAGTGATAGAAATAGCGCTCTATAAATAAAGTATTATTATTATTATTATTATTATTAAAATAGGTAGAAAAAGAAGTTATTGTACATTTTCTAAAAAGTACTAGGAGTTTCTTGTTCGAACTATTAATAAGTTTAAAAAGTTTGAACTTTATGAGACTGAAATTCTAAAATGCAAATGGTGATTACTTACCGTTGGCTTTAGCGTCTGGCTAATGGGACACCAAGCGCGGATGAGGAATTTATATATTATAGGCTCTTTATTGCCGCAATCTGATTCAATTTATGTGAGATCGGCCTTCCATACAATGTGTGTTCTGCAATTAAGAAGGCAAACGAGACGAATTTAATTTCCTAGTGCTGTTAGCCATAAACAAACAAATAAAACTTTTAACCTTACATTGGACAAATTTGAAAACCTATTCACACGCACATAACTTTGGATTAACTATTTAAGAATTAAGAAACTAGATAAGGAATTTCTTTTTGCAATCGGTTATTTATTGGTCTGTACTGAAGCAAATGTCGTAATCCTTCAAATGGCTGACTCGACAAGACTGACTATATAGATGAATACTTACCGCTCATGAGACAATAATGCCTAAAACGTGAAAGGCGCTGTGACAATGTTGTCTTTAATTACTTTAAAATTGTTTAATTTTCGAAATTTTATTTCAAATGCATCTTGTCAACTCCAGTATTCGTTTTTGTCGGAAGTTTCATATACGGATGGCATGTGTTATTGGCAGACCCATCGTATCTTTTAAACCAAACATATATACCACTCTCCAACCTCCGTCTCTCCAAAAAGGCCAAGTCCCTGGAAGAAAGTGGTTGTATGTGATACACTATTAATTTTAATTAACACATGCGAATGCAATTTAAAGAAATTAATTTCAAACTGATTAGCGTATAATATATTTAAGTGTCTCAATATGTAATTATATGCCATCGTAAAAATGAACGATTTGTCCCAAGATATACCTGGTCAGTATATTCTGATATTTGCCATCCACTGGCGGACCCATGCTCGCCCGATCGTTGACAGTTTAACCAGCTGGAGCTCTTTCCATCTGAATACATGAGTAGTCGTTTAGGACACGCCAACTCACTGTAAATCAGCCTTCTCCAATCTGTCAAAGTGACTTTCTAACAAATATTTATTTGCAGTTTTGCTAATTAATAGTCGCTGAAGAGTCTTGGCAAGGATATTAAATATCAGATTTTGAACACTTGTTTATTTGCGTTCTGGCTGTGTCAGTAGAATCCTAAAAGACACTTTTGGAGTTATTTCGAAGGCCTTTGCGCGGCTTGTTCAAATTTTCCAAACAAATCACCAAAAATGAAAGTGAAGCCAACATGTAGATTTGTAAATACATTTTATCATTAGCTAAATATATAACCTTGTAAATAGATTTTGAAAAGCCTTTGTTGAGGATATTTCTATTAAAGTTATTATTATTATTATTATTATTATTATTATTATTATTTTATTCTTCTTTAGAACCAACTAATTACTTTATTTCCCATAAATTTTGAGTTATCTTTTAAGATAATTAAAATTGCTACTTGTTTGTACATAGGGAGCCCAAGTCTCGTTTTCAGTCGTTTTATCTAAATAAACCCTGTTACTACTAGCCTGTCGTTGTCTCTTTTCTTTCAGTGATCAGAATAAAGGCCTATTTAATGCGAGCACCGTTTGTTATCGATCGCCAAACGATATAAGTGCCAGGCGTTGCTGACGCTGAAGCCGCGGGGAGTCTGGGAACAAATTGTACTCTCAATGTCAAGTCTCCATCACATTGGCTAGGGAATACGAGTGTGAGTGTTATGTTGAGGTATAGAAATACTTGGGAATTTGTAAGTACACGAAATAAGTGCTTAGGAGGAACACGAGTGTTTCTCCGCACTTATTGAGTGTACTTACAATTTCCCAAGTGCTTCTATTACTCAACATAGCAAGCGGACGAGTTTTCTATTCCTTTTACCCTTTTATAAAATAAGCACAACGACAAACATCAGCAAGAATATATAAATAGAACAATAAAGTGGAAGTCTGTTCTTTATCAAAATCTGTTTTCTCCCAACCTCTTAAAACATTGGTTTATTTGTACAAACCAAAACAAAGTCGGAACTTTCATTTTGGATCCAAGTTGAAGAAACTGCTTCACTAGAAGCTATTGTTATTAATGTCAAGAAATGATAGAGAGAACTTTGAGATTTTACAAAGGCTTAGTAGTAGCGTGGAAACATTCATACAAGTTGAGTGAAGGCTTTCGTTGAGAGCCAACTTGGAGCTTATCAAGACATGAATACTCCGAATCCTGCACAAGTTCCAGTCATGAACGGTACGGTCCATGTAGTTGACCTGTTTATTTTGTCACTGGCTTAAACAGAAAGTACTATTAGTTGGACAGAACTCTGAAACTGCTGAAACGGCTGTTTTGTTTGGGTTTAGAATTGACTTTACGAGTTTCCAAACAACAACGCTTCTTCACAATTTTGAAACAAAGATCGGCAAAGCTTGCACAACTCCAACTGGTAATACCGAAACTCGTCGAAGGTATGTACGGAAATGGAGAACCGATTTTCAATCTTCAATTGAAAGGTACCCAGTCTCTTTCTTGCGTTCGTGAGAGAGGGATCGGGACGGAGCGAGGCATGGGGAGAATTCTGTGAAGGGAAGGGGAAGAGAGCTTCCTTCCTTCGTTCCTTCCCATCTTTCCCTTCGCGCCTCCTCTCAGTTTGCTCGCCCCAATCTCCCTTGACCATCAAATTGTTCTTAAATTGTTCCGCTATTTCTATAATTAGTAAGATTGCTGTAGTTAGAAAAAAATGAAATGAACACAACCATGCACCTAAGGTTTTCGCCGTGGCAACGAGATTCAAATGTCAAATGAAAACAAACTGAGCACGGGAAATAATATCATGATTTTGTTTTGAAACATAATTTTGGCTCGGAGTCTTTTAGTTAATATTAAATCAATTGTTACCATCTTGTATGCTATTCGGGGTGGGGGGAGGGGGAGGAGTCGTATATTTGAGTTCCTAGTCTTCTCGTTATTATTTATGAGCTTCTACCCAGAGAGCAAGAGCACAGGAATATAAATGTGATATGAGAAAATATTAGCTTTCCATAAAGCAGTTGCCATGGTAATTGAAATGGTGCTTTACTTTGTAGAATAAAATGCTCGATGTTTCGTGACTTTGACCTTCAAGTTAAAGTTGATTCTATCGAATGAAATACCAAAACCAACTATTCTCGCGTAATTAATATAACTTCCCAGTAGTGAGTAAGATTCTCTTGATCTTCAACGTGACATGATACTGGAAGTGCTCAAGAAGAATAACGGATAAATAAAAAAGTATAATAATTTTATCGAGAACTGGATAACGCTTTAGTCTAGAAGTTGGCAACAGTTCCTCAGTGCTCACAGAATCATTGCGCTTCTGTTTGGGAGAAAATATATGATTGACAGGTGTCCCCAGGTACGGCCAGATCCAGTCTTGGGACACTCACTCGTTAGGGAGCAAGTAAAACACATACAAACACATACCCCAGATAGAGACCTTTTTTTTCGTTTATTATATTATTACCTCTACAATTGTTATAAAGAAGTTACAGTAACGATTACAGCAGAAATTGTAGTACCGATTTGCATCTGTATTAAAGTGTTTGGATATGTTGTTACCCTCAATCACAAAAATATCTCTCAGTAGGAAGCCCCATTTAGAATTAAACTTTCCGTATGTGTTATTTTTGACAGCAATATAATGTTCATTTTATTAAAAACGATAAAAATTGTGGAGCGATGTTTTTTTTGCGAGAAAGTTATATATTGTATTTTCCTAAGACTAGTAAATGATTGAGTAGAAGTGTACGAGTTTCGAGTATCCCTACTATGGCATCCTTAATGGAGAGATTTATCCTTTGACGTTACTGAAAACCAAAACTCTTCCAATTGTGTCCAGAATTCTTTGGAGTGCTTACATGAATAATATAGATGTCACGAGTTTCAGGAGACACATTACAGAAAGTGCAGAGATCACAAGGGATGTATCCAAATTTGGCGAGACGAGAGTTTGTACAAGTTATGTCATTTAGTATCTTAAATTGGAAACTTCTAAGAAATGGTTCCGAAGCGTTTTTATTGGCAAGTAGGAAGGCTTCTTGAATGTGTTGACTATCCAAATGAAAATTCGACTTTCATTTTTCAAATCCCCTTGATGTTTTTGTTTTTGATTGAATAAGTAGACCATAAATGTTCTTCAAACATTCAAACTTTTAAATCAAATCTCAAGACCTTTTTATTCAAGAGACACTATTGTACCAATTAGAATTTGTTTTTGATTTCAATCTGGTTCTTAATATTGTAAACGCATTGAAGCGTAGCTAAATGCGTACAAAAACCGTTTTTATTATATTATTATTATTATTTGTCGGTGGTCGTTCAGTTATTAAATATTGTTTTCCTTTTGCATGTCCTCTACCATTTGCAATTTTGTTTGACCCTCGTATGCCTTTGTGTACATGAACTGGTAGAAAATGGCACATCAGAGCAATAAAATTCCCCGTATGATACTGTTGGTACTCGAAGCACCAAAGTAGTATGTATCATGACTGACAGAATACAAACAAATCAAAATAAAGCAAAACGACAGCTGGCACAGGCGCAAGGAAAACAGAGGAAGAACAGAGCAGCACTAACTATCACTAAGACTATATGCTCCATGCAGTCAAACGGAATAGCTGCATGGTAGCGTTTAAATTTGCTTTGAATAAAGTGAAATTTAGTGCGTCATTCTAGTTTATATAAATTGATAATTTTCAACAGAGTTGATAGGCTTAAATTTCAACCATTCGCAGGGAGCTCTCGTGCAGGTTCGTTCTTATGTACTTTTTACCGAGGTCCATAATGGGTGTACAATCTTTTTAGTGCTGCAATCCAATAAATAGAGTTTTAACATGGACGTCTCGAGACATTTGTTCAAAACGTCTGCATGCACAATTAATAAGAAAGAAGTACTTAAAAGGTGCTTGTTATTGGTTCAGATTTGATCAGCAGTGCACTCAAATTTCAGAACATTAAGTGCCTCAAGTGTAAAACATTTCCAGAGGAGCATGAGCTTTCCAACTAACAAACTCGTGTCGCCGGTGCTAGTTTTACTCTATATGGTGTAATGGTGACCTCTTTTCGTGCCAGAAAAGTTGAAAACTGCTTTTCTCAATGCTGGCAAAAACACATTATAGATGTAGAATGACAATTTTGTTCCTTTTGGTTTGTAAATATTTAATAGTGATGGATTGAGGTGATGTACTGGGATACATATAGGAGATGTTGAAATCTGTCCTGGCAGTTTACATAGGTTCCTATTTTTTCCCAAGTCTTTGGTCGTCTTTCCTATTTTTTTTTTCAAATTTTGGAGTTCAGCGATTTCTATTTTTCCATTTGTTTGAACACTCATGCTGCCGGGCGCTCTGGTAGCTACCCATGTTTTGATTTACATCCACATGCTTTCAGGCATTTGTCGGAAGTTGTATTGTGACAGTTGTAGTTAAGAGAGAACGTGTATAAGATCTCGAAATAATTTACCCTTTAGGGTGCGAATTAAGGGCCTACAAATGGCGAAAAGTAGGATAAATCTTGAGACTACAAATAAATCTTAAGACTACAAATAAGAACTTACATTGAAACATTCTCAACATCTAAAGCAAAACTGAAAATGTGTAAGCCAGAAAAATTCCTTATTTGCACCCTGCACTTTGAAGGGTTTGTATCTGACACTTCAAAATTAACAAGGAGAGATGCTGATAAAAGTAAATTTATTCAAGAACGTGACTGCAGGAAAAGACATTTAGTCAATTTTTTTTATATATTTTGCTTGAGGACAAACACTTTTCATTAACCCCAATATAGAACATTTTTGTTGTAAACTATAGCCGTTTAACGACTGCTATCAAACAATATAAGATTAATGGCATGACAACTGTTTTAAAAACCTGCAGCAGTCGCCTAGCAACTGTTTAACCTAATCAGTGACATGTTTTAGCAAGCTTGTTCCTCGGAAATATAAAGTATTTCCTAACAAACACTTTACCAGTATCAGTCGAGAGTCGAAATGTTCTTAACAAACCTAAGTATGACCATAGAAGAACACCAACCTGTGCTACTCTTGGTACCAAATCTCTCTCGGGAGGATAGCGTTGAAGCTTGTGGACAGGTTTTGCATAGGTTATGACAATCAGATTGAGAATGAGCAAAACGAAATGCGTTCTATCGCCCATGTTCCACTCCATCTCTTCACGATGCAACGACTGTCAGCTGTCTGAGTTGCAGTTAGAAGTCTCTGGTATTATATAATGAAGACATCACGCTGCTTTTGCACTGCTGAAAAAACTATTTTTGAACATTTTTTTATAAACAAACAGTATCCCGGAGATTAACGTATAAACATCCCGCTGGATCGACTTAACTTTTGCGCAGTGGGTTGAGAGTAGAACAAGAAAAATGGTTGGGCAGGTGTGGACGACTGGCGGCAGGTTTTATGTTAGGAAACTCTCCACATTCAAAATATAAATAAAGTAGGCCTAGTTGTACAAACAAACCTGGGGCTAGCGATTCACACTCTGTTCTGTTGTTATGCCAACTCGTTTTCAATCTCCCTTTTTGTTATTTTACTCTTATTAATATATCGGGAGGTTGTTGCTAATCATATTTACCTTGAGGAGGTAACGGCTTCTGGACATTGTTTTACAGCAAAGGTTGAAGTTGAAACAATCACGCTCACATTACGGTTTTAAAAAGGTTTAAAGCGATTAGAAAATATATATGGAGAGATCGAAGTCTTCTGCAACGTTTCTTACCAGGTCTTACGAAGATGTGAAAGCGACACTATCAAATATGTACCAAGCGCTCTTCACCACTGAGTAGTTTAACATTAAAATACTCGCCACTTCAGCCTTAACAAACGTTTGCCGATTTTGCTTATTTTTTTACTGATTAGTAGATAGTTCACCATGGAAGGCTTTGCAAAATAATACGGTGTGCAAATTTCGGACACAAAAAGTGTCCGAAAATATAACCATCCAAAATTTTCAAGAGTCCGAAATTTTTGCAGTACTAAGAAACACCTAACGTACTCCCTGGCTATGAAAACACTTCATTACAAGGATGCATGTTATACGGCAAAGCATTCATAACTTTACAATATCGACCCAATATCATTTCACGGTTTCGTTTGGCAACAGTTCACATATTCATCAGCTCTATGCACTCTTAAATAACGTTAGACTCTGCTAGGATCAATCAATCAATCAATCAATCAATCAATCAAACTTTATTTAAACCATATCAAGGCTTTAGAAGCTTTAGATAAATTAGAATGTTTATATAGTTGGTCTTTCATTCATGGATTCATTAATCGCCTTCCTCCGCTTTGTCTGTGATGACGATGTTCAGTGAATTGTTAAACTTAGAGGATTTCAGTGAGAGAATTCTGCTTCGAACTCTGGTATCTGTAATTTAATTTGAAGGCTGCGTTTTGTTTTCCTTTTAGAGAAGCTGGCCAACATTGCCCCTAAATTACAATACCACTTTCTCAGACCAGTGCACCTTGTTGAGGTTACTTCAGATTTCGAACCAGCTAGTGATACTTCCAAAATTGTCCAAAATTTCCGAAATGCCTAAAATGTGTCCGAAAATTAAATGTCCGAAATAAAACGTCCGAAAAGTTTGCGTCCCAAATGTATTCGCTAAAGCTTATCAAACAGTGCTTTTCTTGAGACCACCACGGAAATCTCTCTCCATGGGGTTCATACAAGTTTTCAGCAAATTCACTAACTCTTTCTACTGCAAATTCCGCACTAAAGATGAACTTGTTTTGAAACCGATATCGGGAATCAGTTGTGTAGTTGGCGTTCATATATAGAATCTGTATGCTCGAGAAGGTAAAAGCGATCGCCGAATGCGCAATTACCTAGTTTAGAGGGGGAGGGGAGGTGGGGAGGTACGAGGGTATTTGAAATATAGGAGTTGGTGTATGTTTACAAAGAAAATGACCAAAAATCGAGCAAACATGCCGCAGGCAAATTTGTTCGTATTACTTTCTCTCTAGTTATTCACAAATTTTAATAAGAAATCCATAAAAGTTAAAGACAAACATTTTTATAAACTTGTTACATGACGAACGTAACAGCAAAAGTTTTATGTCACTTCATGTGAGTGCACGCATTTTATACCCGGTAGACAGAGATCATATCATATCATGTCACGTCACATCACATCACATCACATATATATCACGTCACGTCAAGTCACGCAGTATGTGTGTGTAGGGGGGGATGGTGGTGGTAAAAGATAACTGGTGGATTATTTTTGTTTTTTAATTTGAAGGGAGTGAAGGAGGATTTTCTTTAATACAGTTTAACTTGCTGGGTTTTAAACTGTGTTGAACTTGCCGCCTTGTACTTTTAAAATTTATTATATTAAATTATATTTTATTTATGTACGTGGCACGTACACAAAAGGGAAACAGAAGAAAAATAATTCTCAGCCTATTCGTAGCCAGCCTTTATTGCTGTACTGTTTCCTATCCGATCCCCATCCGGGTTATCCCTTACTCTGCCAGCATATTCGTAACCAATCCCTTGGTTCATCCGTTCTTAGGCCAGATAAAAAAAATACCTGTTTAGCGTCCCCGCCCGACCTGAGAAGTGCTACCGACCTCAATTTATTTTTTATTTTCGTAAAATATATATTTTTCAAGTATACACGTGCCCGCGATCGACCGTTCTCGTTCCCATACACTTCTGCGCATGTTAAATTGACGCCATTTTCATTCAATTCAACACGAGGTCCACGAGGTGGTCATGGAAGGTTATACGGTTGAAGATTTTTCTTTGTTTGCCACAATGGCCTTTGTGATTTGTTGAACCATATTTTTAAAAAAAATATTTGTTTTCTTATTGTTGTTGTTGGTGGTTTCATAGAGAACAATGGAATCGTTGTTTCATAATCACTTAGTAGTAGGTGCAAAAAAAAAACCGCCCTCCCGACTTGGAAAACTTGAGATGGATGGACGCTAAACAATTTTTTTTATCTGACCTTATTTCTTCCCATTAACTATCCTATCACTGAGTACTATATATATTTTTTACTATATCAGCATATTTTTGTTGTTCCCATTCTGTATTTATAGCCTGTACATGTTCCTCGCTATTGGTTTCCCTTTTTCTCCTTTGACACCCCTGCCTGTTGTTATTTTGGCCCCACATATATATAATCGCATTAGCTTATCGTGATCCTATGTAAGCTAAACCAGATTTGATATATTGAAGGCGATACAAGGTGGATTTACTTTTGATTTCAAATTGAAATTCAGTGCGGGAAACTTAAACATCTCCAAAATAGAAAAATAAGAACAATTTAAGATAAAGATAAACAATTTTGTGAAAGTTCTTCCATTGCAGCAAGGAAAGAGTTCGAACAATATTTGTTTAGTGTTGACATATTACGTCGCAT
>JANVCJ010070671.1:0-12616 GCA_026413505.1 Epizoanthus ramosus
TCAAGGTAGGGTGACCCTAGGGGGAGGGCTATCTCGAATTGCATCAAATGACGTCAAATGACGTATTTCGCGCGCCATATTTTCGATCACAAAAACAAACTGGGGTCTCATGCGTATCGACCTGGCGTATATTTCCGAAGATATCAAGCAGAAACTATTGCAAATGAGCATCAAAGCGATAAAGAATAATGTTGAAGAATGTAATGACGCCATGACGCTAGCCCTACCCCCGGGGTGACCCTTGCTTATAGAGTATAACATACAAAGGAGGGCTATGTTTGGACCCTTCTGGTAGGGTGACCCGCCTAGGAGAGTGACCCTACCTCCATGTAAACAGGTCCTTAAACTACGACAATCTTACTAAATATAGAAAAAACTGAGAGCAATTTAAGAACAATTTGAGGCTGAAATGCCCAAAATATTAAGAACAGTGCCGGAGCCTCGGCCAGAATATCTGGTTCTTATGAAAAAAAAAGCGTATACTATGAACACTAATAAACAAGACAGCCGACGGTTCTTATTTAAAACAGTGCTATTCTAAATTACTAAGAGCATTAATTACAAAACAAAAAACGATAAAATTCAACAGCACAAATTCATTACTAACAGTAACAGAATCCTAGTCCAAATAGCCAACAGAACTGAGAAATTACCAACACTATTCTTAAAATTTTCTTAGACTGGAAATCAACCTCTTTTGTCGCCAAAATGCCGAAAATCCAACAGTTCGAGTGAGTTTGGGAGCACCATTGTGAACTGGGAGATTTGGGAGAGAAAGAAGTCGCGCAGCCGGGAGAAAAAGGAATTGGGGGGAGGCTGCCTCCCCATTCCTTTTTTCTCACCCCCCCCGGCCGCGTGACTTCTTTTTCTCCCCAGTCTTCTGCGTACGATCGTGCGCCAAAACTGGCCGGGACTATTGGCGAAAGAAGTCTGCACTAATCTAAACTGCTAATAGTACTAATTGTAGAAAAGAATGAAAGACAATTGAATAAACAGTATTCTAAAGCCAGGAATTCAATATCACTGATTACGAACACAGCCAACAGTATCCTAATCCAGATAGCCGACATTATTCCAGTTCAGGAATTCAACACCAATAGTTACTGCTACTGTCACCAGCAGCTCAGGCCAGGTTTGTCAACACTCGCAAATTACCGACATTACGAACGTCAACCAAAAGCAAGAATGAGTTTGGGGCAAATTTGCTTGCCCCCTATAAAGTATATATTCGTCCAATATATATGGCCTACTCCGGGTACTTAAGTCGCCTTAAGTCGTACTAAGTCACCTTATGTTCTTCGACAAATATAAGTCGAATGATAGGACTGATCAACTAAAAGTTGATATATATGTTATGTTTTTCGTCGTGAGGGTGAAAGATCTCAGCTGAAGTTTCGAGCGCTAGCCCTTCGTCAGAGTTTTTAAAAGTTGCCTTGTTCCTCGACAATTGCTGCTTAAGACTTATCCCACTAAGTCGTCTTAAGTCGCCTAAAGTCGCAATAATACTTCCAATATTGATTTTCCTTAAGTCGCCTCAAGTTGCAATGCTTAATTAAGGACCCGGAGTAGGCTTTATAAGTCAGTTTTCTTTTTCTCTTCTTTTCAAGTACCGACCAAAACTATCAAAATATTTACTCAAATTTTCTGGTTACCTGGCTCGGTTAGCCCCAAGGTTATTCCAGGTAACCAACACCTATCTCTATCTCAACTCCTTCAATTATCTGTAAAATAGCACATAAAAGGTGAAATAAAGTACTTGTTGGTGTTGTTGTTGTTGTTACTCAGAACCATATTATTTCATTGTACGATTAACAGTATCTTGTGTAGAGATCTATTTGCAATAGTTTTAAGAAAGATTAAAATTGGTGAAAGTTAAAACTATATTTATTAAAAAACATTTGTTGTTGATGAAATGGTATTTTAAAATCAAAAACAAATGTTTTCTACCTAAGCATCTTCAAAACAAACATTTTTGCCTCATTGCTCCTCTTAACATGGTTTTAAATTTCATCAGTTTTAATATTTTTCATTCACATTAACTAGACTTAAAAAGGTTTTGTTGTATGATCTTCATTGTAAAGTTGTCAGATAGCTCAAGACATTTTTAGAAGAGGAAGAAAAAGATGTTGTCTTGGTTAATAACATGCGACAAGGAAGTAGACATTATATAGTCCTGATAAAGTACCAAGCTCTCTAAAATTTTAAATAATACAAGTGTGACAATACATTAAGTTCAAAATTTAGTTAAATGGAAATTAATATCTATGTGAATTCTAGGCTTAATTAACTGACCAAAGAAGTGATGCATTCCACTATAATTACAGTACTTTTGGGTTTGAATACCATAGAAATGTTAATGGAGAATCTCAATCTGGTAGAATCTAACATTTTTGAAGTACTGTAGGATTTAATTTGTTTATATATAGCTGGTTTATCAATAGAAGTTTTGACATGTTGGTCCTGAATGTGTCTGAATCTGTTACCCGACCTATATCCTCACTCAGATATTTTTAAATTTTGCCAACAGTTGACTGTGTTTTATTTTCTCTAGCCAATTGTAAATGATCAACTGACAGATCTAGAGTAAAATATGCTATGAATTCTTGCTATATTCTTGCTTGTTTTGATATAAGATGCTTGTTAAATTGTTTTGTTATTTATTTAATTCAAGGGTTGAAGAGTACAGACTGGAGGACAATGAGGCAGAACTGGCAAACACAGCCGGGGCACTGCTGGACAATGTTGACGACCCTAAATTGGCCAATTCACAGGTTTGAGCAATATTTTTTATGTTCCTGAGATACTAGTTGTGCAATGAAAATTAACCCAATTGAAAATGCAAACACATACATGTAATTGATATGACATCAGACCTCTCAACCTTGAAGCACTGGAAATATGGAGTTGGAAGCCCAAAAATCTGGAGATTTCAGTAAAACTCTGGAGATTGACCATTATCTATATTTTCGGGGGCCATGCAAGAGAAGGTGGTCCTTTTTTGGTGTCGAAAATGATAAAAATAAAATAAGAGTTTTTTAACACAACATTTAATCAAATATACAGTTCTGTGTTGGTTTTAAAAGTTTGTTATTAAAACATTTATTGAAAATCATCCATGTTGAATTGTGATTTTAACTGTTTATTATTGAGAGCATGCATCCATCTGGTTGTGGAATCAGTTTTAATAATATTGTTTAATGTTTGTGACTGATGAAGCGTCGTGGTAAACAGCTGATATGGTTATAACTTCACTTGTGCTCAGAATTGTATGCTGTAGGTGCTTTCTTTGAACTCTCCGGTAGAACTACGATTAATTTTTGATCATAGGCCAGGGAAAAGCAGTGAGTTTCCTTTCAAAATGTGAGATTTTTGAAAAATTGTGAAATTTTCAAAAAATCATGAGATTTTCGTGGCTTACCGTGAGACCATGAGATTTTGCTGAAAATTGTGAGTCTCATGGCGAAGGTGAAGGTTAATTTATACAAATTGCAAATCAAGTTAAATCAAGTTATTGATATATTTATTTCATTTATATGCATGTCGTACAAATTTTTCAATTTCTTCTCAGTAACTTAAGCCAGTTCTCAGAACACCCCTTGGTCATATATTATTTTTATATTTGAAGCCCATCAACCTTTCTTAAATTAGACTATGTATGCATTTAAACCAATATTTACAGAATGCAGTGGTCATACCATTATTAACCAGCAACTTCTACATGTGTATTTAATTACCTGGCAAACTGTTGGAGGACAAACTTGACAAAAAGCAGGGGGCGGGGGGTAACCCTGCGATGAACTAGCACCCCGTCCAGGAGGAAGTGCATGTAGTAGTTCTCTCAAGTGCAGGCTCTGATAAGCCGTATTTGCTTATTCAGTCCTAAACTGAAGGCAGACTTTACTTGGTTTTTGCCCCAGCATGTTTATTTAGCAGTGGCTTTCATAATTTGGGAGTGCCAGTAGTATATATATATATATATAATATTCAAGACGAGAATCTCAGAACATGACTACAAGTTTCCCGACAGACATGTTTCGTAAGGTCCGAAGACCTCACTCGTCAGGGGTTTATATATATATGGGCCAACATTAATTTATTGTTCCAAGCTGTAGCAGTGTACATGGCAGTGCTACTTTATGTTACAATTTAGATTTGTAATTTGAATGTCCACGCTGAATTAATACCACAGGCCTCTTATAAGTTGTTGTATCCGTGGACACTTGTGCCATTTTTAGGGTTAATTTATGTTGCAATCTATATTGAATTGTCAGCATGAATTGGGAAGAAACATGGCTTTTTAACAAGTTTATGCTGGCTTTGCTTCTCTGCCAAGTGAAAAGCGGAAACTGAAAAGTGATGATTGAAAGGAAGATATAATAAATAAATTTTTAGTTGATCAGTTTTTATTAATTTCCATTTTTTGTCTACACTTTTGTATCTAGCTTATTTTTGTAATTTGTAGTATATTTTTGTGTTATAGAAGATCTTACTGAGTACCACATTCAGCGATGTCCAGAATATTCCACTTAAAGATCTGTTGTTATTATTATTATTATTATTAATTTATTATTGTTATTATTATTATTATTTATTATAATACAAGGAAGCTGATTTATAAGTGCTTTAGAGATTAAGTGACTAGTAGCAAAAATGGCTGATTTGCTTTCTATACGACCTAGAGCTTTATAATTTATAGTGGGTTGACACAGCAACAGACATACAATACATGTAAGATATGACTATTTTAATATTTTAAATTAAATTTTATGAAACTTACAAAGTCAAATAAGTCTTGATTTATGGCTCATGAACATACACATGAAAATTAGCAGTTTTGACAGATGTTGGCATAGTTTTTCCTCCATTTGCAAACCTCTAAAACTGTTTCAACTCATGTAGAGACATTCATACATGTTTTAGATATTCACAGGGGTAACAGATCTTTAATGTTTTTTCGAAATTCTAGCAGCATCATCTCTGAAACTTGATAGATATACACAGAGCTGCAGTCTGAATCTGTGTGTGCTTGTGGATGAATGACATTATGACTAAAATCTTCCCAGACAGACAAATTTAATTTGTTGGGTTAATCAAGCAATTTTAACCCAATTTTAAAGCCTAAATTTTTATTCATTTTATCCTCTAGCAAACTTATGTTAAACATTATACATTTTATGTTATACATGATTGAAGCTTTCCTTTTTTGTGATGCCTGATTTAACATTAATTTTTACCATGATCATGAATGCTACTTTTTTCAAAATGCTACCCATTCTATTTTTCTCTTATGAGTGAATTAACTTCTGTTTATCTTAGTATTTGGTCAATGTTCAGACAGGACATGTTTCTTGTTCAGTTGGATTGATATCACACAATCTCTAAATGTTTCTAAAATGAGCTACTGGTATTTCCCTTTCAGTTTATGAAGTTTGTTAAGAAACTCAGAGATGGTGAATACAAGATCGAAGAGAATCAGGCATGTTCACTTTAATTCATTTTGATGAGAATTATTCCCCAAATTTCACATGCATGTTAGTGGTAACGTATTAGATACAGCCATAAAATTATGTACAATTTTAGCCATTTCAGCAGGGGGGGTAGCTAGCATATAGATAGAAGAGGCAAGCTAAGTACCACACCTAAAGCTTGCATTTACATTTGCTATCAATGGAATGGGAATTAGCTAGGCTGGAAAGAAAGAAAATTAATGTTAAAGTTTTCAATTTTCCAATTCAGAATGCATTAAAGAGAATATAACAGGTAATTTAGTATTATACATGGAAGTCTAGATGATCAATTCTGTATTACTGTATTATAAGTATAAAACACTGTGTGATATGTTAATAATTACCATCAAACAATTATTGTTGATGGAAAGTTAGAAGCATCAGTGATTATTTGTAATTTAACTATTTCATTTCTGTTCATACATAAACAAGTGCTGTTTATTTTTCTTTGTTTCATTTTTATACAAATAATTTAATATTTAGTGCTTCTAATATTGACTACATGCAGTTCCACTTTTGTGTCATGAATTTATTTATCTTTCTCATATAGTTTAAACAAAGAAGTTGTTTACAGAGAGGATTACTGTCTGCTGAATAATATCACTACACTACAGCTTAGCAGTCTACAGATATCCTAACCCTTCCTGAATCAAAGTGTAGTTGATCAATACGTACTGATGACTTAACACTTTTATAAAATAAAAACACCAGTTAACATATTTCTAAAATAAAAGATGCAGCAATGGGACTTGGACAGGGCTCTGGGCGATGGCAGTTTCAGTGAGTGCCACATTTGTGGCACTTGACATGCTTTTTTTTGGGGGGGGGGGTGCTTGTGGCGTGGCTTTCGCTGTGGTTGTGCAATTTTAGGCAAATTTGAAATAATATACATATTATATTGTCATGTAATAGATCATAATTTTATTCTTTTACTATAGTAATGTTATTAGATAGGTGTCCACTATTGGTGGAGGATTCCATCCTCGGCTAGATTATCTATTTTGAAATATCAATTAAGTAATTAAAAACACTGTTGAAAGTTGTTCTAGACCTAGGCCCATTTTCTGAAAGGGAAGGTAGTGCTAATCAAGTGCAATGATTTTAACCCATCATTGGATTAGATATGCTCCCTGCAACTATCCTAGACCACATAATTGTCGTGATTTAGTTAATGTCTGCATCAGTGCCAAGTGTTTGTATAACTGCTCTTATGACAAATGGATAATTAAAAATGTGGCTTAATTTGAGATCAGTGAAACACAAATATTATATATATTTATGACAGATGCTCTTTGTTGTAATCTTGTCTTGTTCATTTGATACGATGACATGTGACCCAGTAATTTAAGAGTTTCAAATTATTGTTCAGTTGTCTGAAATCAAAAGAATAAAGAGGAAAGAAGCAACAGAAAAAATTAGTTGCCACAAAGATTAAAATAGAACAAAGATTAAAATAGACCAAGGTTTATGTCAGTTAAATCTGAAATTGCTGTAATGTCAGATCTAGTGCCCATGCAAGACTTATTACTCAGTTGCCATTCTTTTTAATTATTTCACCAATAACCATTGTTGTTGTTGTTGTTGTTGTTGTTATTATTATTATTATTATTATTATTATTATTATTATTATTATTATTATAGTATATGTGTAATATACATGTAGGAGTAGATAAACAGAAACAAACTCACTTCTTCCAAGCCTCAAAAATAAGGTTGCCAATTTATTTGTGTAAATTGATAGCATTATTTTCTATGTTCAAGAGTTGGAATCTGTTATGAAGTCTGTCTCAAAAGTCAATATAATAATACAAACTATATACTAGGCAGCAGGGTTTGTGCCATTCCTTGAGTACTCCTGAAATTTAATGTCATTTTCAAGAGCACCTAAAATGCCTTTGAATATTTTTGATAATATTCCTTTAGTATTTCCCTAGGGAAATTTTATATAGGAGCAACGTTAACTATATATGAAGATTATGAACAATCCACTATTTGTTCTTTCTGACTTTTTAAACATATGGATCAACTCATTTTATAAATGTATCTGTTTTTCAAATGGACTTGGTTTGTGGGCTTCTTGACATTACAACAATGTAAGAGATTGCATGAGGCAAAATATGAAATAGACCTTGAAAAAATTGTCTCGCAGAATAATTCTTGAGTACATTGTACAATTTTTAGTACTAATTCAGATGACATCACTGACTTCAAGACAGCATCAAGGATAGTCATGTGTGAGTTTAATGCATTTGCAGGTGATTGATGCCAAGTCAGGACAGGTGGTGGACAGCTCCAGTGCAGAAGCCAGTAGCTGGGTGGATGAATTTGGAGATCACATTAAGGCTCATGGTGATATGTGGGCAGATGAGTTTGGTGCTGGGGCGACTACTTCAAAGGTTGGTGTGTAATTGTAACATTGTATGAAACAATATGGCAACAAACATATAGAAAAGGATTTAAATGTTGGTGCTTATGTACAGCATCCTATATGTAACGTCGCCAATGTGCTTTACAATGATTTAAATGTTGATGCTTACATTTATGTAGAGCTTCCTACATAACGTTAATTGCCAGCAATAAGGTGCCCAGTGGCTTCCAGTTACAGTATAGATACAGGCCATGACATTGGAATCAGTACCCTGCTGTTATTGACAAGTCCATGGGTTATTTGAAGAATAATAGAATGATAGGATGTCATGATCAAGAGATTAGACCAATGGCTTAATGTTGATGTCTATGAGTGACAAACGAAGAGCACACAAAAATACAGCTCTCGGGCCATGGCTTGAATCCAGGACCTTATGGTTGGGAGTAGAAGAACTAACCAACTTACCCAACCACTATCACACATGTATAGAGTTCCGAATAGCTATCTCATTTTTATATGCTTTAAGAATCTGACCTTACACGCCTTATCCCAACAGATGCCAGTGAGTGTTTTCCTTCTCTTACTGTAAGCAATCACAACAACACAATATGCAGTGACGGTACTGACAGCTCTAGGCAAACACTGTATTTAATCTCAATCTCTCAGACAATACTGAAGTCATGCAAACAAAAAAGCCAAAGCCCTAAGGTCAAGTCCAGTTTGTTCCCATAATAAGCATAATATGACCAAGTGAAATACGAAAACCAGCAGTAAAACTGGTTGATAAGAGAAAATTCAGAAATGTATACCCCAAACTGCTCAAGGTCACAACCCCTGGGGGGGGGGCAAGTGTTGAATGGAAACAAAGTATTAAGGGTGTCCACACAGCTGTGTAATGCTGCAGTCTATTATAATAGATCACTTTTTATCTTTTTTAAAATTTTTAATGTAAAAAGCATTGAGACTTTAGTATAATGCGTTTTTAAGAACTGTAAATTATTATTATAATTATAATAGATCCAACTAAAGTTGTCACTTTGCTGAAAGAAGCACAAATCAATAACAATGCCTTGACTCTGAATAATACTGCAATGTACTTGCTTTCCCGCCAAATATTCCAAATATGGGCACTGTTATTCCAGTGGGAACAACATCTTGCTGTTACAGAGAAGGAACTATTATCTCTACCTTCATAGTTCCACTTAGTTACACAATTCATCCAAAGAGAAAACCATTTTTTTAGAATATCTTCTTATGTATTCCTTGAATCCCAAACCAGTCACAAAGTTTCTTCTGTCACTCGGAAATTCCAAGAACCGTTTGTATTAATACTGTATTAATTAATAAAGATGTCGTAACCAGGCATAGTATAATTTAAAGAGTTACTTTTCCTTTTAGTCAGATGCTGAGTTCTGGGACCATCTCCAAGGACAGTGGGATGACCTGGTTAGGTTGGTACATGTATATTGTCATCGATCGTGAATGTGTTTGTGATTTACTATTATTGTGATTATTATTATTATTATTGTTATTCCCTTTTTTTATTGCTAACTGTTAAATTACACAATTTTTATACAGTTCTGAAGGGAAAGAAGCACATCCATGGTACAATGAATATGATGCTGTCAGAAACAAGGTTAGGGCTTGTCTAGATTATTATATTCCAACAAACACAACTACTATCAGTAAGGAAGCCATTGTCTGCCTATCTCAGAAAAGCAGGCTTCCATACATGCATGTAATTGTACAGCCAACAGATCAAGCTGTCATGTACATTCAATATATTAAAGAAGCTGCCACATACATGCGCACCCCATTCTAGCAGGAATGGTTCAATTTACCAGTCAGAGGGTGGATCAGAGGAATAGGGAATTTAGAACATTAGTTCAACATATGGTATATCATAAGTAAGTAAGAAGTGGATAATTTATATGTACAACAACAACAACATTTATTTGCACCTTCTACTAATAATAATGAAAATTACATAAAAGAAATAATAACTGGATGTTTAGTACAGGCCACAATAACCATAAGGGCAAATCAAGATGGGATTGAGAAAGTAGTGAGTACCAAAAAATGAAAATAATAATAGTCAATAGTAACTCAGTGCTGTTTTAGTTTAATTTTGAAAGATAATTCATTTCAGTGCTTGAGTGATTCATCATTAGAATTCCGGACTTTGGGAGCACAAAATCTTACAGGGGGTAAGATAGATGAAGGCTGCATTAGTGCAATCTATAGCTGGCAAAGTTTGGACATAATCTACATTCTATCTATTTTTGGTGCTCACAGCATTTGAAAGTTGATTTTTAATGCTGGTATTAAATTGTTATTTAGAACTTTGAGTAATTTATAAAATAAAGATGAATAATTTATAAATGATACGAGGATTATCGCTGCACACTCACACAGCCATGTACAGTTCTGTAACATTATTATACATTGCATTTTTGTAAAGAGTTTTGTTCATTGTTATCTTGCTCTTATTCTACCCCTGACTCTACTGACATGTTCTCACCAGTTATACAGTTTTTCATCAAGTAAGTGCCATTGTTAATGTTTTCTTATTTCCCCTGATCATGCAGGAGTACAAGTTTGAAGAGGACAACCCGTTAATAGACCATCCTAGTCCATTTGAAGAAGGACTGAAGAAGTTGAAAGAAGGTGATCTTGCTAGTGCCATTCTGTTGTTTGAGGCAGAAGTGCGGCAGAAGCCTGAGCATGCAGAGGCAAGTAGTAGGGTGGTATACCAGGATTTCGTTTTAAAAATATGTCTATCTATATATCATACCTATCTTGGATATATTATGAAAAAGCATTGCATCATTAATATTTCAATGGGCCTTCCTGAGAAATGGTCCCTAGAAAAGAAAACAATTTATTGATGGCAATTACCTTAGATGTATTAATATCAGTTTTTTCTAGTTAATAGTATTTTTGAATCCTGATGTAGGTTTTTAAAATTGTTAAACAAGAAAACACACAAAATTAATAGTTTGCATGCAAACTTATACTGCAAGATCGTGCGTAGTAGTCTATAGGAAAATGATCTGAGAATATTATGCCTTTTTGGCAAGGCAAAGGGCTATCAGGTGAATCAATGCACAGCCCAGGATTAAGCTGGCCCACCTTGTGATGGTTGTGTAAATTTTGTGGGGATACTTATATTTGGTATTTGTTTATGATACAATTCATTATTTTTAAACAGTTCATACTATAATGTAGGGTGATGTCAATCTCTTTGATTTTTTGGAATCGGTATGCAGTCAAAATGTATCGCACATCATTTGGAGCATATTTTAATTTCTCAGCTAGGCCACATTTGAGAAGGGATTTTTCTATGGTAAGTCGAACCAGGTCTTGTTTATTTTTGTCATTTGCACCAGTTGTCTTTTGGGCAATTTCAGAGAGTTTTACAGGACCCATCTTTTCGGCAGTTAATTCTGATAATGCAAAGATGATTTTTTGGGTAAGAAGATCTTTTGAGCTTTCTTCTAGATATTTGAAGCAGTTTTCTTTGAGATTTTTTACTTTAAGAATTCGGGCAAACAGATCCTCCTCACTTAGCAATTATAATCACCATTTTCTCTTAACAACTGACTCAAAAGTAGATAGACATATTATTTTTGATAAAATCTTGATATTTTTTGGGCGATTTTAAGAGATTAATAGAATTTTCATGAAGCGAAGTTAAAATTAGATGATATTATAGAAAATCTATGAAGGCCAGATTTAATGGAAAATGTGTTGAATGTGGAGAGGTAATCAAAGTGGGAAAAGAGATCCTAAAAAACTCTAACGAGAAATGGGTTCACAAGGCATGTTCGGACATTGAAGAAGAATTACCATAATTACAAAGTTGGAACAAATTAGTAACAAATTTTTTAAAGGACTTTGGAAAAAAAGTAACTAAATGAGCACAAAATCAAACGCAATTTTGATTGCATCAATTATGACAGTATTTGGCATGATGATGATTCCAGGGAATATTTCTGCTGAAAATGATCAAAACATCATTACTGTAACTCCAATTAATGAGGAGATCAGTTTACAAAAGACTGTCACTACAATGAGTATTCCTCAAGACAATAAACTTCCTTGGGGAGCAGGAGTTGGAGGAGCATCAGATTATGTTGAAAGATACCCAGTAATCATCCAAATGTACAAGGGAGATGATCCAGTTCACTTTGCACAAGTGGATACTAAAGGAGATGGCTCTTACGAGTACAAATTCAGAGTTGGAAGTGTGGATTCAAACACTGGAGAATTTGTAAATATCTTCAATGGGGACTATACTGTAAAAATTTACAAGGTAATTCCAAACACTGATGCTCTAGTATAATCAGTAAGGAGTTCCGATTTTTCTTTGTTTTTCTAAAGCAGATACATACCATTCAAACTCATCAAGAAATCTTGAAAATCTCCGCTCATAGTTTTCATCAAGCAGGTTTCCATCATCATCAAAAGTTTCATGAACTTTAGAGATTGGAAGTTGTGATGGAATAGCAGATGCGCCCATTTCTGCCAATATTTGACGAAGGTGATTTCCTGCAACAACGCCACCAAATGGACCAACAGAATAAGAGACAATAGCTGAAGGTTTGAAAAAATATTCTTCCAAGAAATAATCTAGTGTGTTTTTCATAGCAGAAGATATGCTGTGGTTGTATTCTGGAGTTATTGGGATGTATCCATCTGCATCTTTAATGGTTTTTTGAAGTTTCTGTAATTTTTCAGG
>JANVCJ010070682.1:0-12613 GCA_026413505.1 Epizoanthus ramosus
GTATGCTGATCTTGGATCATACCACTGATGATGACCCTACGGTCGAAAACGTTGTGGTTTTATTAATTCAAATATTTTAGCCTATATATATTACAAATAGAAAATACTTTAGCGGTTTCTCTTCTTTTTCTGTTATCTTTAACCAAATATAAACTCTTGGGGAGTTTGTTATTGGCTGTATAAAGCGGTAAAATAAAAGTCACCATGGTACTTAACATATTTTATTTGCGTGACGTCGTAGGAAAGCGGAAAAAGGCTAATTTCCATTTCTTGAAATGGTCCTCAACCCGCAAAGTGGAATTGTTGGAAATGGCAACAGATTCTTTACCCGCATTATTCTATATCAATATTCATACCTGGATTTTTCCTTATCACATTGAAAATCTTCGCTACATGGATTCTATGGTCATTTCGTTAGTTCAAATTTTACAAAAATTAGAAATGTAAAATTAGCAAATCAGTTCTAACATTTTTTCTCAATGTCTAGAAAAGGCGCTGCAATAAGCAACTTGCTAAAGAATTTAAATGGTTCATTCTTATATCTGCTCAGAGTTTATTTTTCCCGGGAGAAGGGAGTGCCTGTGGACGAGGTTGAGTCATACACTCGAGCTCGGAGTATGGGACAGAGAGAGATTGAACTCGTGGGTGTACTGATACAATTTACCGCATTGGTTTCTTTTAACTTCTTAATTATAATAGATAGTTTGTTTTACTTTTTTATATTGTAGATGAAGAGCCATTTTTTATTAATGGAAGGCCACAATAAAGGTCATTATTATTATTATTATTATTATTATTATTATTATTACCATACACTCCATATATAGTTTGTCAACGCCAACCACAAGTGCAATAACTGATGTTTATTCTAATTCTATTATTTATCTAATCTTTTCATAACTACTTCAACGATGTTTTAACACATAGTTCATCTTTTCGTTGTCAACTTCCGATCGTAGAGCAGGCAATGCACTTATACCAGAAGATGGTGCTGAAAAGTGAAAAGAACATTTTATCATAATCATCGCTTTTCTAAAATCATCTTAGCAGCGGAGCGCATGTCTGTGCAGAAGAATATTTTGCCCGAGGACTTAACTGTGCAGTGCAGGCACCGGAACAAATTTTATGCCGCCAACTACAAACCTCCCTAGAACAGCATATTAATTTAGTCTGAAGATCGCTCTATAGCGTGAAACTCGAGTTACTGATTTTTAATGTTTTATCTCAGTTTTACCCATTTTATCATTTAGTATATATATATATATATATGCAATGGTGTTTTGTTTAGAATAAGCCCGTGGTCGGAAGGTCATGGCTTTAAATCCCGTTAGGGACTCCGATTGTTTCAGTTCTGAGTTTACGATTTTTTACTTTCTTTACATATAGTTAGCACAATCAGAAAACTAAACAACAAACCCTCTGTTTATTACACACACAGAAACGCTTGGAAGAGCTTGATAGCCGGTTCCTCCCTACAGCGTAACTGCAACAATCAGGGTTTCAATGCTGGCTTCCATAGTAATCGAGTAAGAATCGGAATAATCGGTAACGAACAAAATGACTGCAACTCTCCTGACTCCTGGATCGGGTTTGGAGGACAACTTGCCGGCGGCAGTGTGGGCAACAGGGCTTGCTGTAACTCAGATAACGGAGATAAGAACATCCGCGCTTTCGGTTACATTCTGGCCCAGTAATGATAAAGGCGTGTAACAAGCAATGTAATAAATGTTAGTGTTGATTTAAGCGAGGAATATAATCTACGTTATCCGTCAAGCATACAAGGATAGAAAACTAGAGTAAGTAAATTTTCCAGTAAATAGGATATCTATGTTTCGTTACATGAGATGGAACCAGATAAGGTGTTGGGTTATAAGAAATCCATCTTTTGCTCCGATACTTGTAAACAGTACTAGCTTTGCTCTTGTATCAAAGAAAGTAAATCTGTGTAGGTCGGAACGTCTAGACTGTGGATGTACGACTACAATCAATTCAGTTACAAGGACTGCACACATTGTACGCAGACAACCTCTCTTTTTTAAGTGCAAAACGCTATATAGATTCAGAGTGTTCTGGGTTATTGGAGTTGGGAATAATATTACTGGTTGGTTTAGTGTACTTGGCTCGTTAAGCTGCGACAGTTATTTCAGATACCCAGCACTTGTCTTTTTCTTAATTAATTGATTAATTTTGATTAAACTGAGGAAGAAATATGATTAATTAGAACTGAGTTGATTCCAATTCTGTCTGTAATCATTCGAGTGATAACAAAATTGGACAAAATTTATTATGAAAATTACAATTTCCGAAAAAAAGTGAAAATAAAGTGACATTGTCACTGGACAAAACAACTGATTTGAAATTAAGTCTATGTAATCATGGAAATAATTGTGGGAGGAAAAATTCACCATTTTGTCTTGGACACAGTTTCTAAATGGTAAATTGTTGTTGTCATAGTGATTATTATCTGGCTGGTGATTGGTTAGTAAACCGAGAACTCATGTTGTGATTGGTTTATTCAAGTATCCGATTACAGGTGTCCGACAACAAGGTTTTGTAATCGGATAGTGTCCGATTAATGAATTTGCAGACAAATTAATGAGTAATAGTGTGGTTAATGAACCAATCACATTTGAGGAAATTGTAATTTTCATAACAATTGTTGTTGTTGTTGTATTTGCATGACATTCTTCCTTGAGCTTTGAAATAGTATTTGCTAGACTGACATTTGTTGTGATGGCCTTAGTTAACGTACTTGCACTGTAAACAACTCCGCAAGTTAATCTGAAACTTTACATTGTTGAAGCAGGAATATGTTCTTACAAGAAGTAGCACAGAAAGCAGCAGTCGAATCAACAAAGAAATGAATACGAAAATAAAACACGGATGACTAAACTTAAATTTGAAATAGCATTAGATTTGATGTGCATGAAATTCAAATACACTTCAATAAAATTTCGATATTTTCATTCCGATGGTCTAATCAGTCGTGAATCTAGGGGCCTAACCCAGTCTAGATAGAACTTCGCTTCAACCACGTTTGTGTTCGGTACGTTATGGTCTTTTAACGCTATATTACTTCACAGGCCTACCACAGGCGAAGGGACACACAGGTTGTAGTCAGGACTGGAATTATCGGCACAATAAATTTATCCAAACCTTGTCATATTGTCGTGAGTGTGATCTTGGAGTTTTGACCTCGTATTCAGCACGCTCGGTGAATATCCTATGCTACTCACCTCCACTTCGGGGAATAATTGTTAAAAATACAACGCAAGCTCGTTGTATAACTGATAAATATTGAATGTTGATAAGACCCTGGGAATGAGGTTGGGTTGGGTCTGTCTCTCGGTCAAGGGAGAATCCCTGGGAACAAGTTTACAGCACTTGATCACCACTTGGCAGATACCTTACTTTGATTGGCTAATGTTTATTGTGATTTCATGACCTTACTGCTCTATTAATTTGCAACTTGCTCTGAATGAATTCTGGTCAGTTTGGTTTGCTTTACACCAGATCAGATGACATCGCCATAATTAAGACGAAGGATGCACCAAGGGTTTTGCTGAAGCTAGACTCGCGGGGCACTGTAAACTATTACTGAAATCTCTAGTTCGTTTTGCTTCTCTCTTCCTTCTCAACACTTCAAGTCGTCTTTTTCTTGGGCTAACTCATCTACTCATGTAACCAAAGTGAGGATTATTTTACACTGTCTAGCCATAGGCCCGCTATAATTCAATATTTTCATTGACTACATATACTGAAATAGCATAATGTCGGCAAATCAAAATCAAATCGTACTTCAAAACAAAATAATATTCTAACTAAATGCAATGTAATTGGAAGCAAGTTTTGTATACCAATTTTAAATATCATTCTGTCTTCAATAATAAGTAATGTCAAGGGACAGAAGGCTGTAATAACTTTCTGACATAGGGAATGTGAAAGACTAGACCATTCTGAAGACTTCTCTAAGAAATGCTCAATAGGACAGAATGTCAGAAACTGAAAAAAAGATAGTTTATCATAACAATTAACAGTGAAACTAACAAACGGTTTTTTCATCAAAAGTGGTCTTAGTTATTAGTTGATCAAATTTGTTCCATAACACTTCATATATTCGATTGCAATTCCTTGATTTCAACTAAAGAAATATTTAAAAGTATTTCCAAGTGGACAGCAGTTAGGTAATTAGACGAACAATGGCATAAAGCTCCATCCGTAGCTATCCGCTTTACTGGTCTGAAAGCGCCTTGGGTTTTTAAATATCTGTAGCACGATCGTCATTCTTCGGGATTCCACTTGCGTTAAGCGGTCACTGAAAAAAGAAATAAAACGAAAATCTGATTGCCACTTAGTCTGCATTGTGCACTAGGACAAATGGAACTTCTGTTGCAGAAATGTAGAGCTAACACTGAAACCTATGTATGAAGACTTTTCTGGAACTCGTTTTGTTGAACGAAATATCAAAGCAATCACACGATTTATAACCAATACTGAATAAATTTTAACCCAAATATGTGTTCATACGTTCTTGGCTGTTCCATAATGTTCGTTTCATCTTTTCGATGTTTGGCGTGTAAACTTCATCCTTGCTTGGTTGGTGGTGAGAAAACATACTAACTTGCTAAATTATGATAATAATAAGGTATAATATTGATGAGACATAAAACCAAAGTCTATGATTATATTTTTACAAAGGTGAAATGTAAAAATAGTAACGTTCTACAATAACATTGTAATGCTTTATATGCTATGATGATAAAAGATGTGTTCAAACGTGTTTTTAAACTGAAAATGTAGTGGACGTGTTTCAAAATTTTTTTCAGCATATTGTCCCGTAGAAATGTTGATGTATAACCTAGAAGAGAACCATCTGCATGGCCATGTATTGTCGGCTGCATTCCAGCGCTGAAAACATCCGGTTCTATAACGTCCCTTAGGTGTCTTCTGCGGTATCAAAATAATATAGATTTCTAGATTAGATCCAAAACAACTTTTGTTATACTAACAGCAGAAACAACAAGCAACAGTTCCGTGTCACGAAAGTTCTCTCTAACCTTAAACCCACTAGCTTTTTGCAATTGGTTCTTGTATAGTTTACAGTGATATGGCACAAGGGAATGCATAATGCAGATTGCTGTCTTCTGCGGCAATTATATGTGTTCAGTTACAGGAAATTTAAAATATCCAGAGACTCAAATTAAAAGAGCCCTTAAAACTCTAATTTGCAAAAAACGTTTAATCGCACCTTTTATCATTAAAATATTCTAAACATTCCAATGTTATTGTCAACATCTCTATTTTCAAATTTTATCAGATTTTATAGCAGTCAAAAATCGTTCCCCATGCAGCTGAAATTCTTTCACAACTGAACTTGTAGTACATTAGCATGAAAGATTGGTGGCGAGTCCATCGTCTGTGTTTCTTTGCAAGTAGGTAGTACAGGTATAATCTTAGTAGTATGGCTTTCCAATAAATTAGAAATCGGAGAGAAGTAAAAAGGTTCGTTTTAGAACTAATATTACGGTACATCATTAATAGTTCTTTTCAGGGAGTCACCATCAAAATTATACACATAACTGAATCGCTTAAATATTTTTAGCTTTTCGGTTAATGACTCCGTCAGTGTTCATACATGTAACCGTGGTGTAAATACAGAATAACGTGCTCGCCATAAAAGAGGAATTAACAAACGTGTGCATGAAGAGTTTTCCAGAACGAGATTTGTAGAAGGAAATACCAAAATCAGTCTCGCAATTTTTGAAGCAGTGCTGAATAAATTTGAAAATATGTGTTCATACGTTTTTGGCAGTTTCATAATGTGCATTTCATCGTTTGGATATTTGAAGTGTAAACTCTATCCTTGCTTGGCTAGGTTATGGATATAATTATTCCACGTTTTTTGCATAGTGAACAAACATAAGTTGCTACAATTATAAGAATAACAATAACGTATAATATTGATGACGCACAACACCAAAATCAAAGGTAAAATCTGATAACTGAAATATAAACATAGTGACGTTTTACAATAACATTGGAATGTTTAGTATACTACTGAACAATGATAAAGGTGAACTTTAAACGTGTTTTGAAATTGAACTGAGTGTGTTTAGGTCTGTTTTAAAAGAAGCTGCAGTGTTTCAACTATTTTCAGGATAGTGTTCCATGAAAAGGTTTATGTACAACCTATAGAAGAGAACGACCATTCGGTTATAGACGGCAGCCATGCATTCTAGTGCTGACCACATCCCGTGGTGTGATGTCCCTTAGGCTTAGGCGTGTTTTGCGGTATCAAATATAGATTTCTAGATTAGATCTGGCTACAAAAGAACTATGTTACGTTAAGAGAAGAAACAACAACCGTGTTACAAGATTTCTAATCCTATAGCTACTAGCCGTTTTTTCTTTGGTATTTTTTTTGTCTAGTTTGAAGATTCTTAGTCCTAGCATGCATATAGCACAAGCCAATCTACACGACATATATAGATTTCATTTGTATGCAGTATGCATTTTCAGTTTTGAGAAGTAACCCGGACAGGAAGTTTAAAATGTCCAGTGATCCGAATTAAAAGAGCCCTTAAGACATTTTTATTTATGAAAAACGTTTATAACACCTTTTTATCATATTATAATATTTTAAACGTTCTCAATATATGTCATCAGTGTATAACTATTCATAAATTGATCAGACTTTACCTTTGCAACTAAAAAGCACAAAAGCTTTGGTTTTATGTGCTCTCAAAAAAATATATTATTATATCAATCAATATCAATCAATATCAATATCTTTATTTTCGCATTTCTTAACAATTTACAGAAGGTGTTGGCTTAAATTTAGTAAAATATTAGGTACAGTATATTGTTTGAATGAATTAAACTAAATACAAAAGTACAATAGGAATGGCAAGTTTCTAAATAAACCGCAAGGTTTTCGAGTTAGACACTAGACGTTTTCAGTTAAATTTTGGTATGTAGCGCACTCACAACAAACATACACACATACACATATACAACATATATATAATTATAAAAATGTTACATGTCTACTTTGAGCAAGACAAACACGGTTTACCAAAATGCTTTTAGACGTGTGAAGTACTACATTATTTAGAATGAAATATTGGTGGCGAGTTCAATACTGCATTGTTTGGTTTCTATGAGTAAGCAAGTAGTGCAAGGGATAATCTTGTTAATGTTGCTTTCCAATAAATTGGGAACTCAAGAGAATTAAAAATGTTATATTAAGAGAGTACATGTGCAGGCAACATTAACGAAGCCATCGTCTGGCTTGATTCAGAATACTTGTGGCTTTTGAAGGTGACCGACCATGCAGTTGCTCATTCCGTCTTGATTTGCTCATTTTAGGATCGGCTTGTGATTAGTGAGCATCTGATAAATAATATAAACCAATAGTACTCTTGTAACTGATCTTTTCAAAACGCTTTCCGAAAAGGCTAAGCTGCAATTTTTAAACTATCCTTTTAATATAAAGCCAGAAATTTCAATTGCGTGATACATGTAATTCAAGGATGATTAACTGAATTGATGTTCTATAATCCCAGGGATCAGTTAATTCCACATCTTTGCACATCACAAGTGGAGCGGTCTGAAGTTTCAAAATCGAGCAGTCAATGTCATTGTCTAAAAAGCACTTAATTACAAACTGAAAGTTAAGGTATCACAGGACTGTTCAGGATCCAAGATTTGTTCATACGCTTCAATTTTTTTTGGCAACCTGAAAAATATTATTGGACTAATCGAGTCAGACTGCCGCTAGGTTAGATGGTTCAATTTTCCTGTCGGATCTTTATTTACAATTAGTATGTATATTTAATGGTATTTTTAAATTTACAAATATACAAACATGGATATGAAGATCACACTCATACAGAAAAATAAAATAAAAAAAACAAAAACAAACACATATAATCAGAGTACATATCGATGAAGCATCAGTAATATATAAAGGCCTGTTTACAATAGCAACTTTGATGCAATTTTTGTCGCAATTTCACCTGTAATTTTTCTCGCGCTCGTACTGCAACTTCAAATTGCGCGTGTAAACCAGCTGCAATTTCGCTGCGATGTGGTCACGAAAAGTACGGTAACTAACAACTATACAAGGAGGAACAAGCACTTATCGAGCAGTGGACAATATTTGAGTCTGCCTTTCACGACAAGTTCGACTGATTATAAAAGAAAACCCGCTACTCAAAATTATCACGTATCGTATAAATTACACCAATATCGCGCTAAAATTGCTGCTAAATCGCACTGGAATTGCAGCTGGTTTACACGGGCAATTTGAAGTTGCAGGCCGAGCGTGAGAAAAATTGCAGTTGAAATCGCGAGAAAAATTGCATCAAAAGTTGCTAGTGTAAAGAGGCCTTAAGAATGTCAGTTTGTACAAAGATTCTTAGCTGTCGGATACCTTAAACTCTGGGTGCATTTTTTTCGAATTCGTCTTGGATGCCACTGATAATTAAATAAGAAGAACTGGAATAAGATGTGTACACATTCGTTTGGGATGCATTGTATCAATATATGTCAGTATTCTGCACCTCGAAGCAGAAAATTCAATATTTGTGAACCGGAATATTCCAAACGAACGCAGTCTGTGGGTAGCGAGGCAAAGTGAAATAGAGCCAGAACTCGTTTCCTTTTGTGTCTAAATGTTTTTGTATTTGTAGCATTCTGAAAGGAATGTTCAGTTGAGATATCTTGAGATGCTGCAGTTCGAATAGTGACTTGAATTCAATCACCGGGCGAACACACAACGATGATGTGATCATGGCCCATATATGGAAATTAGAATTTTAGGCAACTTGCTAAGCGAGACTAACAAATGCATTCCTTGTTCAATCAAAAAGAGGAACTAATAAAAATATAAAGAGTTTGCCTCGGAATAAATCTTAGAGAAGGAATGAAAACACAAAACAGAATGCACTGGTGAGTTGAAATGATTAATTTGAACTGGTTCGCTGAGATCAATGTTGGCCGTTTATTTTGATCATTTTAATAGGTCAATGTCATCCGCTTTTATTTTGATGGATCGTTGCCTTGACCGAAACTTAGGTCATAACATGAAGGTTAGTAAGGTGTAGCTACCACAACCACTTTGAACTGACAATTTCAATTACCACTCCATTTTTGCAGTGTCGCTTTTGAATAATAACAAATATTTTGTGAATACATTTTGAAAATATCTCTTCATGTAATTCTTTGAGTTTTTTCTCCCTTCTTTGACTTTTGTACTTTCACCACCGATATATTAAACCTAATTAGTTGTAATCTGGTTTTCTGACTCGTTCAGCCCCTATGGTTGTTCCTAGTACACAGTATCTAACTTTCTATTTCAATTATGTTGTTTTTGTTGTTCTTTATACATTTCACGCAAACCTCCATCCATATACTTGGCTAATTTCCGAGCGTTCTCCCACATTCTTTGCCTGATGAACACACACCACACAGTTTATGAATGGCAATAAGTTATTGATAACGCACAAAAAGGAAGTATCTATGCTTTTCATTGTAACAAAGGTAAACTTAAATAAAAATGTCAAAAATAGTAACATACAATTACATTGGAATGCTTAAAAGTGTTCTAATAGGGAAAGGTTTGCTTGAGCGCTTTTCACATAAAAATATCTTTTGGCTCTTTTAGAAGGAGCTGTAGTGGAAATGATTTCTTCAGAGATAGTGCTCCATGAAAAGGGTCAGTTATACATGAGGAAATGATCGATCAATTTTGGGCGAGAATGACATTAACTCTGGCGCTTAACACATACCGCACTATAATGGCCCTGAGGGGGTTTGCACAGTAACAAACATAGGTTTCTAGATAAGATCAAACAACAGAGTATTTGCGTAAGTGAACACAAGAAGCAGTAAGAAACAGAAACAAACTTCTTTTGCAAAGTTAAATCCAGTAGCTATTCTGTTTCTTGTAGGGTGAAGATTCCTAATACCCTCATCAAACATATGGCACAATTCAAGGCAATCTATTTGTAACATATACATAGGCTGACATCCGCATACATACGTTCGTGTTCTGCAACTGATTGTGCGTTTCGCATCACAAGAAGCCGCAACTACGACAGGATGTTTAAAATACCCAGTGACCTGTATCAAAATGTCTAGTGACCTGTGTGATAGTTGGACGATTGAGTTTGAGCGTATGCAACATGGTTCCCTAAAATCGTGTACTATCCATTACAAAGACAGATACCGGCACTCCTGCATTTAATATGTGAAGCTCATGTACTTTAAGGGAGTGATTAAGTTGAAAGAAGCGATAAAGCATAAAATATATATTTTCAACACTTCAATCTCAATTTAGTTATCCGTGAATAACGTCAATTCAATAGAACTTTAATGATAGGGTATAAACATTCTTCAACGCTTCATTAACATCAAGTCCGCAATGGGTAACGAATGACGTCATTGCAAGAGTGATGATGCACTTGCTATGTACAACGGTTTTAAATCGAGGCTCTGAGCTTTGATTCATAGAATCTCGTTTTGAAGCCATTGTTTGTGTCTAGTGAACTATATATAGAAACTGGTCCATTGAAAGATATAAGACAACGAACCACCAAGTCCACCACAAGAAAGCAACCTGGAGCTGAATACGCGCATACGAGAGAGGAATTCGACGATAAGCACAATGTCTACAAAGGCGGTTTGCATTCTCGTAGCTGTTTTCCCGATTCTTTTCGGGTAAGTACCTTTCAAACATTGAAAACGCTTTCATTACATAAAACAGTAATTATTTTGTAGATTGCCAACCAAAAGCAATCATAAAATGCGCATTATGATAGAACTGAAGTTTTTAATCTTCTATGAGATTCTTACGTTCTTATGTTCAGGTGACATCAGTTTTCTGCAACGAACAACAGCAACAAATTTTAGAATACTTTTAAAAAGTCTGATAGATCTAATATAACGTTGTAGGCCTACGTTTCGCATTTTGAAAAGTCATTTCAGTTTCATGCATTTGGGCAAATAGGCCATTGCAATTTGCTAACACAGGTTTAATGCTTCCAAGGTATCGCGATAATTTGTATTACCCAACAGTGCAATGTACCAATCAAATATTGAAACAATTTATTTAAAAACTTTTGTGTTGACATGCTCTGGATTAAAATATCAACGAAATGCAATCTGAAATGTTAGCTTCGAACAAAGGAACTAACACAGACGGGAAAAGATAAGGATCCCATAATCCCACTGGTGCTGGGTAGTACGACTTTCGTATTCTTTTTAACTTTCGTAATATTTTTAACAATTTCAATGTAAAAAGCATTGAGACTACAGTATAACGCGTTTTTAAGAACTGTAAATTATTATTATTATTATTATTATTATTATTATTATTATTCACCATTAATATGCGCATGACAGCGTTGATAATTACTGTTGATAGTTAGTATCGTATATGTTAGGTTTTATTAAACAATTAAGTTTGCTACTGATGTAGCAAAATCATTTCTGAAAAGCCCCTTGGGGAAGACTTGATTAAACTTTGTATTGTATTGTATGTCTATTTTCAGGACCATCGCTCTTTCGGAAGATTACATGACAGAAGAACTAACTAATGAAGAAGCTGCTCTGCTGAACAAAGGTCAGCCATTGATGTACAGTTGTAATGATTCAGTTTATTTTTAAAAGTCTAATTATTGGTAGACAACAATTACCAACGTTACTTCGAAGTGGTAGCTGGTCGATAACTTTTTCTTTAGTGTTGTATATCAGATGACTCAAACTTCTATCCCAGCATTATCAGGAACTTATATTATAGTTGTACATTTAAAGTTTGAGTGGTGATTCATTCACTAGTACACAAAATCATTCTCAACTGTAATTATTATTTCTCACTTTTTGTCGAAACTCGAAGTTCTACTGCTTTTATCCCCTTTCATTATAAACGAATGGTAATGGTAAAACATTGCGCTAACGATCCATGCGTCTTTGAATTTGAAACGCGAAAATGGGTTCCGAAGTTATCAATCTTTTCCGATAATTTGGAAATCCGCCGCGTGAACACGTGGTCATGAACCGGAAAAGAACTTTGGTCTCTACTATGCATGAACGTACTAGTAAATATTGTTTGGGACAAGAGCGAAGTGGGAGTTGCACACGTTAACTCACTTTTTTTAACTCTAAAATAAAAGAAAAATGAAAGAAAAAAATGACGAGAGACGTTAATCAACCCTTGTCATGAACTATGTGAAGGAAAGCATGAGAATAGCAGTGCTTTGGGTTTCCGCAAAGGGTATTCGTCTGCTATTTTGAAGATCTAAAACAAGGGCGATTTTGACTATGTGATTATCGCATATGATTGGCGTACAAGACACAAAATCGTATCGCGTAAATCTATCTAGGACTTGTTTAGGTCGTATACACAAAAAAAGGCCGTCCGAGAAAAAAAATTAATATTAGAACAATATTTGAAATGTTTTGTACAGAGCAGGTAAACATATACAAATGTCCGAGATTTTGGAGCAATTGGTTACTCCGTAACCGAGCTATCAGACAAATAATATTCGAGACATTTACTATAAGTAGTATGTGGCGGCCATCTTGGTGCACCAAAGTGGTACACCAAGAT
>JANVCJ010070693.1:0-12610 GCA_026413505.1 Epizoanthus ramosus
GTCCTCTATAGCGGCAAGTGCCTCTATAGCGGCAAGTTCCTCTAGAGCGGCAAGTGCCTCTATAGCGGCAAGAGCCTACACAACGGATTTGGTTCAGTTTTCAGTTTACAAAACTGCAACTAATTTACAGCAGTACAAATTCTAAATAGGAAAAGTATTTATTTGGGGTTCAAATGTTTAAAACTTCAGGATTAACAAAGAAACTTCTAAATCAGTGTTAATTTTAATAAAGGCTTTTCTACATCTCTTAAAATAGGATCTTATGAACACCAATTATATTTGCTTTTGATATGGAAAAAACACTGGTACGTTCCTCTTTGTCGAAAGTCTCAATTTTACAAATTCGGACAGGACAATCGTATAACTCAATGCCGCGAATCTCTCTAAGTAAATGTTAGGAATTGCGTACAGCTGAGTCCTAAAATCTTCTGGCCAATAGACAACTATTGTACATTTGTCTGAAATACAATATATTTTATTATATGCGAAAACTGAACAAATCTTTGAAACTATTTCTTATATGATCGGATGACAGAGCGGTTTAGTTTCTATTTCCGACGCCGCATTGCACTAAAGTGAGTTCGTGTTCTTTGGCTTTCATTCGCAGCGCGGCAATACTTGAAACTCGGGTAGTTTCTCTAAAGGAATCAGGTTTTGAATCGACTCCTTCAAGCCATGTCGATGAGCTGCTGTGTCTCAACGATCCTGCTCCGAAATGCGGCGTCGCAGCGGTGCGAGGAGCAGCACATCCCGGCATGCCACAGGGGCAGGCGCACTCTCGAATGTCTACGCAATGCGTGCCGGGATTAGTAGGTCTGTGGAGGCTATGGTTATAACACTGCAGCTCGCGAGAGTATGGGATTGAGTAGTAAGCCGGATACCCTTCGCTTCCCGCGGGTCGCGAGATCTCTCTCTGGAAATGGTAGGGATATACAGAGGAAGTTGAAGCCGAGCCTGCAGGCTCATGTGGTATCCACGGATATCCAGCGGTTGCATGCAAAGGATTCACTGGGCCATATGCACACAGCTTTTCCCGCTTCCTCCATTTCGCTCTTCTGTTTTGGAACCAAACCTGCAGAGATGAACAGCATTACTGTCAACAGCGGCACCATCCTGGCGCTCCCGCCTAGAGAGAAAGCTAATTAACTTCTCCATGCCCACAGGACAGAGAAAGACGTTTTAATTTCTGCTTGTATTAGCTTGATCAAATCGAAATAGCAATTAGTTAAAAAATTAATTTAATTTTGTTTCTACTCAGAAGTTCTTTTATTCTAGAAAGTTAGTGGGTGAATGTCCGACCATATGGCGATGAGAAACTCCCTCTTTGATGTAGCTCCCTTGCACTTCCGCTCTTTTTATTAAACTGCTTGCCCTTTATATTCCTATTTGTTGATGATAAATATTCACAGACATGATCGACCTAGTTTGAAAAAAGACTGTCAACTTCATTGCGGATTCTATTGAATTTAATTCATTGGACTATTTGCAAGGGACTGTCCAGCACAATCGAAAACCACTTTAGATGAAAACAAAATTTGTTGTTTGCAAACTTGTCATCAAGACACAAAAGAAAGTATTCCTGCTCGGTCATTCTTTCGTTAGAAAAATAAATAGGAGTTTTAGCTCAGTTCCTGACGATTAGTACTTTTCTACGAGATAATAAACACATTTAGTGATCTAGTAAAGCGGTCAAGCTGAGAAACAAAATTCGCTTGAAATGCTTTGCAGAACAAACTATTGATGGAGAAGCACGATGCGCTTCAATTTTGAATATTGGTGCTGTTTATAAAATAGGTATAAAATTGATCTAGGTAGGCTGTAGGTTGTAGGTTTTACACTAACCTGAATTCTTGCCTCCGTCAGTCCTAGTTTGGATGCGAGTTCCTCCCGCGCAAAGACGTCTGGGTATGGCGCTTTCTCGAAAGCTCTCTCGAGTTCCTCCAGCTGATACTGCGAGAACGTTGTCCGATATCGTGTTTTCTTCTTCTTGTGACACGGGCTGCTGGAGTCGGTCTGTGTCAAATCAATCTCAGATTGTCCTGTGTTTATTAACTCTATGCTTCGTTCTCCATCCTCGGAAGTACCTTCTGAAGTTGCTGTAGAAAATTGTATTGAAATTAGTTACGTTTACTGAAACTATGAAGTTTCTATCAATTTACTGGAACTAGAACTAAAGTGCTTCTGGCTGGTTTAGTTCGAATTAATACCCTTCTAGTCTTTAATTTATTGCCTTAGTTATGTATTGCATAAACAACTAAATTCTCCTCTGTCCTTTTTAAAATTTCTGCACAAGATGGTCAGTGTTGGTAAAATTCCCGCAACAATTACGATACGGAAAGATTGCATGATATCGAAATAAAATTACCCGAAAGATAATTGAAATGCACTAATTTCAGAGTACAAACCGTTATTGAAGGTATTTTGACACATGGGGCGCCGAATGCGTCTCTTCATGTTGCTTAAAAATGAAGGAAGAAAATGTATAACAGCGAAGTATACACCGCATATATGCCCTTCACACGCGGGCACTCATTAAAATCCCTTAGCCTACACAAAGAGGTTTTATTTGAAAGCGATGACGGCCAGTAACCCGCTGATGAGAGCACATTTAAATAAATACGATCATTTATAGTTTATTAGTCTATGCAGCCAAATGGCGTCTTCCTCTCCCCAGCTTTGAGCACATTGAGCCAGTTTGAGACTGTTCTCTCTCCCCAGACCTCTCTGTAGGGTGAAGTTTATGCTGAAATGAACAATAACTTATGGAGGGAGAATTAACATATCTCGCAGACCGTCCAAATATAAGAAACCGAAAATTCTGTTTTCAAACTAGCATGTTGATGTAATAACAAGCGTTATGAGAGCTGAATTGACAGTACTTACTCAAACAGCATGGTATTTTTGCATGGCAACTGCGTCATAATTACTCTCTTTGCGTAAACTGATATAAATTAAATTTAATATCATCTAATATTGGTCAAGATGTTCCCAGCTGTTTGAAGCTTATAATTTCTTTCAAGAACCTTGAAGTTCTTATTCCGTTCTGCATTCGATTTTACTTTAGTATATAGTCCTTTTACCTCTATTCAATAAAGTGTAGGGAATTGATCTGATTTTAGAGTCTTGAAAAGGGCAATGATTGTTGTTTTATTTTCTGTTTAATACTGTTTAAAAACATTCATAGTCTCTCATCAGATCCTTATCTCTTCCTTTATGTAGTGGGATAGAGTAGACGGACATGCTTGTCTGAAGACCCTGAAAGGCTGTTGTTCTCGGCACTGCCAAGTCCAGTACCTTACTAACCAAAGCAAAGCAAAGCGAAACGATGACTGCTTCTAAAAATTCATGGAAAGAAAATTAAAGTAGCTCCACAAGAACGCTTTCATAAAATTCAATTTGACGACAATAAATTTGTTTTGAAATAGATGTGAGGCGATGTTGTACAATCAATATTCTAAGTTATGTGTTTCAGACAAAACTTTACCGGCATTACACTTTACAGGGATGACTTGACAAATTATTAGAGTGAGCGCATCTGGTCTGAATCGTATTCCGACGATACTTAAAATGTCCCATTTAGGAGTTTCCCGAGATAACCCCAAAGTAAGAATAATCTTCATGTCCATTCGCGCTATTTGGAATGTACAAAGAGGTAGCCGGTAGCAGCACGCTGTCAGATGACTCAGTTGTACTTCAATGACACCCGGGAAAGTTTCCCACCAAAATGTCATATAAAGTTCATTTGCGAAGTCTGAATTAATACAGCATTTCTGTCACCTCTGATATCTCGTATCATTTTTCTTGGTCCAAAATGACTTCCCGGCTTCTTCCAAATACAAAGATAAATGTATTTATTTTTTATCTTCACGAGTACTGAATAAGAAACAACTTTTATTAAATCGTTCGGCTGAGATACAAGCAAGTCTATACATATGTTTTCTTTTGCTTCAGTGATTAAGTATATTAATAAAAGCTAACTTTCCAAAGAGAGAAATTTAATTACTCTTGGCTTCAATTCGTGTGAATGTTTGTTTCCAAAAACCTTGAATAAATTGAAATATTGAAACAGAAGCCTTTTCACGTTATCTTACAGTCTTACTGAAAGAGAAGACGTTGAAAGAGGTAAAACTCGTTCTCCATGTATCAACCTTACAATATAAATACTCAAAGTATTCAGTACACAGAGCCTACAAGATGAAACTTCAGAAAGAACTGGTTCAGACATGGTTCACACTTTGGATATGTTAAACAGAGCAAAATGCTTAATAAAGTATGGAACTTCATAATCAGAAAACTGAATTACTTATAGCAAGCTGGAAAACAAAAACTCTTAGTTGTTCATATCTTGTCTTTGCCTTTGCGAAAAAAAAGCCGATTACAGTGAAATAATTAGTAACTGCTACTCTTTTAGTCCAAATGGGTATGTTCTAAAAGCAACCGGCACAAATCTTACAACTGGATAAGTGTACTTTCACTGAAAAACTGATAGTAATATTCTTGTCGAAGTTTCTGAACTTGTACTTTTTGTCCTAAGTCTGTTGTACAAACGATAACTACAATACGGGTTCATAGTAAATGCATATAAATGCTTATATTACCTTCTTCCTTCTCTCTCTCTGTCGGGTTCCTGTCAGTTAGGTTTTCGCTTTCTTTGCAAGTTTTGGGTGAGTGTTCACTGTTTGAATCATGAGTTAGTCGGCTCGAGTTCTCCAGACCTAAGATTCCACGGATACTAAAGGATAACGCCACAGCTTTCTCCGCAGAAATCGCTCCATTTTGAAGCACATTTCTTTCTCTGTCTTCCATATTCCAAGATTCAAACTGCCTTCTCTATTTATTGAGATTGCTTTTCAGCTGGTTTCGTTTATAAAATGCTGGTTCTATGGCGTGCAGAGATGTGTCTCGGCAGTGCAGTGTTCATAGAATGTGAGGGTTCCAGTTATCACACGCTTGCTAGCTGCAGATTGAACGGAACTTCAATTAAATTGCCATTCATACAAAGTGGCTCAAACATTCGGCGGTTTTCTCTTTTCTAAAAATTGGCTTTTCACAACCAATCACCTTGTTTATTGCTGAACACAGTCATTAGAACAACATTCATTGAAGCAAAATATAATTAGATATTATTAACATAATCCCTATCTAGATTATCATAACAATCTCATACAAGCCCAATAAAGAGCTAATTACATCAACATTAAACTTTCTTTATGAGATACTGAAGCGACAAACAAGCCTCTTATTTCTGTGCACCTTTGTTTCTTCTGAAATACCGCCGCTTGAACTGAGAGACCGCCTTTAGATTCCTTCTAGGTAAACTCCATTGCCGTTGGATTTACAGTTCCTGGAGTATTCTAGCGGCATTTGGTAGCGTGTTAGACAAACATGCGAGCCAGAAATGAGAATTCGGCGTAATGAAATTTACACATCAGTGATGGTTGGTAATTGAAGATAATTGCCGCCAACTTAACAGTGTCAGGTCCAGAAAATCCTTTTAATTAATGTTGTCGTTCTTAGCTTGGCAGCCGGATCATTCCATTGTTTCGAGAGTTATCAAATTTTGGAGCTATATTTAATGAAACGTTCTTAGAAAAACGATATTTTATAATTAAAATTAGTTAGCACAAAATAATTCAGGCAGCTTGCTAATCAGACTGGTTGAGTATGTGCCCCGACGTTATAAGAAAGCCTGAGATACCTTTTTAGTTCACGATCTGCTTGACAAATCCAAGTCGCTTCCATCTTCTGCAGTCGCTGATTGATGACAGCTCGTATATCACATTAACGACCGCTGAAAGTGGGATACGAAAAGCAGTGGGGAGGGGGTGGGGACCAACGCGTTGAATGGAAACTTTGATATCCACTTCTGAGATTATTTTAATAATATGTGAAATTCTACCTAATGTGTAAGGATTTAGATGGAAGGCAATTGCGAATTTATTGTTTACACAGTATTTCTGGGAGACTTTGGTCGATGTTTTGCGACACACGCCCTCGAAGAAATGCGAACCACCAAAAGTGACACTACAGAGACTGCTTCAGCGTGTTTTTCACGACGCCATATTTATCCTAACAGACGCTTACTAGTGCTAGTTGGCTTGTGTTGCCAGAGATTGTATCATGTAATTAGAATTTTTTAATTAAAAGCAATCAACAAATACAGTGCAAGAGAAAGAGCGGCCGGTCTTAAATCCTTAGAAGCTTAGCGTGTTTGTTCAATATTAACCTTGTTAAATTAAAACTCAGCTCCGACATGCCGAAAAATCGCTCCGGACCCGCCATTATCTGCTAGAAATCAGCGCAGCGTTACGATAACGGATCCTGAGTTTTTCACGCCCACATTTAAGACTAAGAAATCAAAACACAGTACTTAACCCCGTCAATCGGTACTATTAAATAGTCGCTACGAAAACTCCACAACACCTGAATAATTTGTTTGACTTCAGTTGATTAGGATGGTGATTTGTTTTAAGTAACGAATTTGTAAGTCTGGTCCCGCAAAAGAGAGAATAATTTCTATTGTAGCATGTTGGAAGAGTGTTAATGATTATAAAGATATTTGCATGTGTGTCATTTGACGGCAAACCCGAGACGGAACGTTTGAGAGCTTAAAATTGTATTAATACTCTCTTAAGCAGTTGACAGTTTCTATTGATATTCAATTAACCTCTTAATTAATAGTATCTGTTAATTAACAGCTCTTATGAAACCGTCTACGCTAATGAGATTTTTATTTTCGGCACTTCTCTTTATCAATCTTATAACGGACAAGACCACAAACAAAACTCTATGACTTTCACTTGCTCATTAGAACTTGTTATCACAATATCTGGGCGGCTTCTATTAACGGAATGCTCCATAAGAGTGGAAATCAAGTTTACTTGTAATCATTGCTTGGAGGAAGCAAAAACGAGTGCAATCCAGTCGACATGCGCAGAAGATATCCATGCGTGATCGGAAGATTCCAAAGATAAAGAGACTGTTTCATTTTACAGCTCATTAAAGAACGCAACGATGTCTATCGAATTTCTATATGCATTCAATTTTTAAGTGTGTTTTAAGTGACATCTTCAGTTCTTTGAAATCGGATGACGAATTTGTTGATGCTATGCTCATGAAGTTACATAACCTGCTGCACAGTCGGATGCAGAGACTATGGAACATGGATGCGCCAAGTCTTGTCGAATATTTGCCATTTGACCATCTGCATTTATATAGATATACCGAAGACTGAATAACTGAACAATCATCTTCAATTCATCAGTCACGCTGTTTATCCTTTTGTCTGATGTCACTCTGTTTGTTTCAAGGCACGACAACAATGCGAAAGTGTGGAAAGAAATTTAAAATTTAACGACAATAATCGCTCGACAGTCGATCAGTATCGAGAAATTGCTTTCCTTTCATTACATGTGGTATACAAAGTGACTTTAATTACCGAGATTGTTGTCTTGGCATTCAACTTAAATTGATCAAATTACTCGATGCTTTTGAAAATGCAGCGAATTGCCCTGGTGGCGTGGTGCAAATATATGTATGTCAACTGGTTTTTAAAATACACAACCTAGTTAGTCCAACATGGTCTGCAGTTGACATCGAGCTGGAAAAAAATATTTCACTTTGTCTTTGAGTTTAATAATACTTTTCCGACTTGACTTTCGTTTTCTTGTTTAATACCGATATAAAGATAATGGTATTTCCGAATGTCAAAACGTGTCTATTCCGTAACAGTTTGGAGATGCTTTTATTAAGGTCAGTTTGCAGCACGGCAAATTTCCGCGTACGTTCTGCACTCTAATAGCTTCTAATGACTTTCACAACTGACTGATTGGCGAAAATATAATGTCAATGATGCCTGTTGTCTGAAAATATGCAAATCACTTTACACTTATGATATGAGTTGCAGGGCTAAAATCGTGTTATCATCAATGTACGCGAATAAATACAAAACCACCCATTTGAAAGTTGCACAGCTGGACGGCTGCAAATTCGTTTGAGGCCCGTGGTATGATACCGTGTTAAATACTTTCTTCATAAAAACATTTGTTGCAGACCTTTGATACAAATTGACCTTGTTTATCGATAATAGTTCTAGCAACATGACATTTTACGTTGCAGTGTTATTTGCAGTTTATTTTCCGCTAGGTCTTCAAATCGCCCTTCTCGGGGACGAATTAAGCAATATGCCCTCCAAAAGTCATGTAACCGACCTCCTGCTGTCGACAATATACATATCCATTTGCAGAGATGGGCGGGCAGTGGTTAATTCTGTGCTGTCTGTGGAACTTAAACCACACTGTTGTCGACAGTACGTATCTCGCGACTGGCAGCGACGAGTTCGCGGATTTTGTTGTACAATGCAACATATTAAAGAATCGAACCTTGGCAGAATATACAGCAAATGAGTTGTCTATTGGCCTGGGAATCACAAGAGAAATGCGACATTTTGTAAAAGAATACTGAAGAGAGATTACTTTTATCCCAAATTTGGAGTCGTCGTAAATCCGCCCCCCAAACCACCCACGTCAGGATGGGTGCATCAACCTATTTCAAGGACCGTCCTACGAAGCTTTATGTTTGTATTTGTGTGTGTGTGTGTGTGTGTCTGTGTCTGTGTCTGTGTGTGTGTGTGTGTCTTTGTGTGTGTGTCTCTGTGTGTGTGTCAGTGTGTCTGTGTGTGTGTGTGTATGTATGTATGTATGCGTGTTTGCATGTAAGTACTATACTTATGAGTTTCGTTTTTCGTGTTTCATTATTTGTTTGTTTGTTTGTTTGTGTGTGTGTGCGTGTGCGTGCACGTGTACGTGTGCGTGTACGTGTGTGTGTGCGTGTGCTTGCGTGCGCGCTCGTTCGCGCGTGTATGTGTGTGAGGTGTGTGCAAGTGCACGTGCGCATTTGTGTTAGTGTGTGTGTGTGCGCGTGCATGCTTGTGTGCATGTTTGTTTGTGCATGTGCTTGCGTACGTGCGCGCTCGCGCGTGTATGTGTATGTGTTTGCGTACGCGCGCGCTCGCGCGTGTATGTGTATGTGTATGTGTTTGCGTACGTGCGTGCTCGCGCGTGTATGTGTATGTGTTTGCGTACGTGCGCGCTCGCGCGGGTATGTGTATGTGTTTGCGTACGCGCGCGCTCGCGCTCGCGCGTGTATCTGTATGTGTTTGCGTACGTGCGCACTCGCGCGTGTATGTGTATGTGTTTGCGTACGTGCGTGTTCGCGCGTGTATGTGTATGTGTTTGCGTACGTGCGCGCTCGAGCGTGTATGTGTATGTGTCGCCAAAAGGCTCGTGTGCAATACGGAAAATACAAGTGACTCGTGCCGTGTTCCACGGTATCCCACGAGAAAGCATTGCATAACTACTTTATCCCTTACCTCAAATGAGAAAGAACCAACAATGAAACCATCACGATTGTGGCCATGAATCATGATTTGTTACTATAGCAATAATTTAATATTCAAGTTTGAAGTCTGAAATACAATTACAAATATGAAATTAGATCGAAATTTTCGCTTTTTAGCACAATCTAAATCAAAGTAAATAAATATTTGCGACAGTGTCATTACTGGATACTGATACAACACATAAAAGTGCTCATTGCTTGTATGAGACTCACGCGGAAAACTAACTACAAACGGAAACTAAGACTCGAAATACTGTCAATAGTTTGCAAACAAACTACATCGTTGAAAATGAATTTAAAACATGCAGGAATTCAGTATTTTCATAATCGTACAGTACAAGTCGTTAAGCAACCAGCCGAAAACAAGTATTTAATTCAAACTATAAGTATCAACAATTTAACGGTTCGTCTTGGAGAAACCGGGGAACAGTTTTACTTGCAAGTTTGTTTTCTGCAAAGTTCTTGAGTTAAGCTGTTCTTGAACAAATTGCTCAAGTTCATCATCGACTAATTGTTGCTCAGTTTCTGCCACGTCTATCAGTATCCTTCGACTGCAATAATATATTTGAATTGGACATTTTGTGAGCTTTTCGTCTACTTGTTTCATCTGAATGTTTGTTCTACCAAAGGAAAATTGTAGATTGTGTGGATGAAGTGTGGATTGTTTACATTTTGCATCAGGGTTTTCCCCCACTTCAATCCCACAGTGCAACAGTAACACAGATTTTGTAAGTCAAAAATCGAAGGAAAGTTTGGAAATTTCATTCTGTAAATGAATTGAAATGTACAGAAATAATGGTTTATCTTTCTTACTAAAGGCAATACATTCTCGTGAAGCTGAAGGATAAGGTCATGGATATCCACACTGGAATCAAAGAATCAACATACATACAAACTATACTTCTTCTTACGAGTTGATCATTTCGCTGATCTGTATAGGTCGTACGGTAAAGATCCATTCTCTTGGTACCTCACTGTATAGCTAAGCCAACAACAACAACAACAACAACAACAACAACAACAACAACAACAACAACAAATGAAGCTCTACCAAAAATATGATTGTGGTCGATTAACCGTTAGATATCACTTTCATAACCTCCAAAATAGACTCGTTCAATTTCATTTTACACAGTCTGCCTTCATACGACCTGGATTTGCTGAATCGAGTGCAGAATGCGGAAGCAAGATTGGTTACAAGAGCAAGGAAATCCTACGACATCACCCCTATTCTAGATCTGTTCAAGCACCTCTGGCTACCTGTCAGAGACCGAATATCTTTTAAGTTATTATTGAATACATTCAAAGCTCTTCATGACCAAGTGCCTACGTACATAAGCGACCTCTTAGGACGGTTCAAACGGTGTATCTATCATGCGCCGAACCCAATACTTGAATTAGGTTCATGAAAAGTTCGCCTGTCTGAATCAGATTAGATACGGCATTTTGCATTAGGTACGACAGATGTATTAAATACGACAGACGTTGCCGTATTATACAACATTGGATCGACTTTGATTCAAACGGCGTATCTATCATGCGCCGAACCTAATGCATAAATTATTTTAATATATTTTGATGTATTTTAATATAAAATCATTCCCATAGTTCTTTACGATTCTAGTTTACGCATGCGCAGAAGATACCGCGGGAAAATTGAATGGAAGGAGAAGATGGGGTCTAAAGAGGACACGTGTATGTCCTGCTTTCGAGAAACAAATACGAATGCATTGACGGCACTTTGCCAGTATGCAATATGCGCTCCGTGGAAGAACTAGACGACAGTACTCCGGGCTGGCTCGCTATGCAGCGAATTGGTCATTGCAATGCCTGTGTAGAAGACAAGGAGTGACAAGCCTTAAATTCCACAGCTGGCAAGTCGAAGAAGCTGAAAGTCTACGGAGAGCAAGATAAGCCCAAATAGTAAATAATCTCAACCTTTCAATTTCGCTTTGATTATTCACAAATAGTTTTAATTATAATGAGGGGTATAGTTATATCCGTCGATAAAAACTGGTGGTATCGGCTCTTCAGCGACAGTATCTCATTCCAGGACGTGCTTTATTCAGTCAAGAATCTGATTAAAAGCCGGTCATCTGAATGTGTGGTCCAAACAAGATTGAAACATTCAAGGTTTCTACCGAGTCGGCTGCACGAACGAGTGTAGCTGGTTGTAGCATTTGCATTTCTGCGAGACAACAACAGCCAAGCCTGACTTAAATTTTCCTTTGCTGCCAGAAAGAAACATTAGCGTCTGAGGTGAGGCTACAACAGCAGAGTGAGGAAACAAACATTAACTAGTGGCCTTCTCCTCGCAACAATATAACTGAGAACACTCTGCATGATTCTCCTCTTTCTCATTCCTTGCATAATCATGCGGAATAGTTAAGCCTGATCTGTCGTGCGGTCCGCCATGTTTTCATTTGGTGCAGTTGACCGCTGACTTTATAAGTAAAGTAGTTGGTACGGCACAATTAGATACGCCGTTTGAATCAACAAATCAACTTTCAACTTTTTAGTAACTTTTAAACTTCTTTTTAGTTAATTAGTTAGCTAGTTAGACAGTTTTTTTTTCAATTTATATCTAATATTTCTTGTTTATATGTAAACACATTGAGGCAGGTAAAATGCGTGCTAAAAACACTTATAATTTATTATTATTATCAGTGTCGAACCAACGTCGAACTTAATTGTATTAAGTTTGACGCATGAATTTTGCGCCGTTTGAACTGGGCCTTAGTCTTTTAAACCAACCTTTTCACCTTGCAGCCCGTCAAGATCAGAAAGGAAGACTTCGCCAAGCTTTACCTTGGAGGAATTTGGTCCAAGGACAAGTGAACCCTTGTGGGACCCCCTGAGGGACAGTCTTGGCTTCAATTGGGACCGGCCCATTATGTTGCTGCAAATGATCATTTGAAAACATTAGTCTGTGAAATAAAGGCAAGACAACCTAATGCGGCGATGGAGGGGTAAGTTTGTAAGGAATTGTGTATTGTGTGGTGCCAAGGGTTGCTAAAGGTAGCCATATTTAATTAAGTATTTTCAGTGTCCAATGACTCCATGTATGTCATAAAATGCAGCCCAACTACCCTGGCGGGGGGGAGGGGGGGGGGGGGGGGGGCGCGCCGGCGGGGGGGGGCGGGGGGGGGGGGCCGCGCGGGCGCGGGGGGGTGGGGCGGGGGGGTGGGGCGGGGGGGGGGTGGGGGGGTGG
>JANVCJ010070704.1:0-12601 GCA_026413505.1 Epizoanthus ramosus
TTATTATTATTATTATTATTATTATAACAACTAAGACACCTAGTTGTTAGAAAAACAAGTCTACCAGAGTTAACTTATGGACTCAGTTCTGTAATAATTTAAAGAGTATTGAGTTCCGTCAAGTGCACCACTATCTTAAATCTTATTTTTTTACATTTCAGTTTTTACGTTAGTCACTTGCACTTACAACATTTCGAGCAAACACAATTTAATTCCTATATACAAAGTGTGGATCCCAAGGTGTTATATTTTTATGGTCAGAGGTTGGACTATTGACGGGGCCCTTTTAATTTGTGCAAGACATTTTGCAGGTGGATTTTTACAAGTATTGTATTAGTCACCAATATTTATAATCTGGGAACTGTAACATAACTATTTTGGCTGAGAGCCAGTGGTTAATATATTGGACTTCAGAAACAACAAAATACAACCTAAATGTAAGTATCTCAGTAAATATTACCAGGATTTATTACGCATTCAACATTCTTCTAAGAAATAGAACAGTAAAATGCTGTCGTTGTAAACATTTTGCAGCAACCATTTTTATTATCTAACTTTTGCCTACTTAGTTTTAGACTGAAGAATATAAATCTTGAACTTACAATCGAACGTGTTTAGTTATATGGACTCCAAAGGGACAGTACAAATTGCCCGTGTTAAAGTCAAACTAACATTTACATCTTGCAAGATCACTGATGACCATATATATATACGTTTATTTTAAACTGTAAAGAACTGTAAAGTGACAAGTACTGATCAAGATCATGCGAATGTACTTTTTCTTGAACCAGGAAATCCATCGATCATTGAAACAAAAGTTTCAAGTTCTCTTGAAATATATGTCAACAAAAAGGCAAAATAATCATAGAATTTAGGAAGGAAAAGAAGTATAAAGTTTGCGTGTTTAGTTAGATAAATCGATTACTGACCGCCAGGCATGTTGCGCTTGCATGTACTTTACGTGCTGTATAAACAACAAATCGTTAATGCTAGTGTGCCATAATAGCAATTTTTTTTAACGGTTACGGCACGTCCTGCATGTGCAACGATTTTTAAAAACGTCAATTTAGTTGCGATGAACAATAAACTATTGATAGGTTTATAAAATATGGACTTGTTTTTGTTTAAATTTGCAACAGCCAATGTGCCTTCAAAACAAATTAAAAGTACTGAATTATTTATTTGGTATATAATATGAAGGTATCTATAAACACTGTATGGTTTAAATTCAACATATCGTAGTACAAACTCACACACATGAACGCTTTGCTTGTGCCAAACGAGTTTTTTTCCCTTAGCGTTCATATTTCAAATATTATTTAATAACCGAGTGGGCCTGGGAGGTATATACGAGAAAGTATTTTGTTTGCCTTGAGGTCTTGACTCGACTGTACATCATATGAGACCGAGCGAAAGACCGAGAGCAAAATATTCTCCAGCACAGACCGACCAAACAAGGTTATATATTTTCTCTTGTTTATAATAAAATGATTGCAAAACAAGCCATCGAGTTGCGGGTTCGCAAGTCCGTATAGCCGCAAGTCTGTACGGCAAAATACAGGCCTAAATTCTAGCCAAACACATCAACGAATGTCCTGGAAATCCAGCTTGTCATTTAATAAAAACATGTAAGCGAGAATTTATTTGCACGGTTCGGCAAAAATCGGGATTCATTGGTCTCGCCATTGTTTCTTGATTGGACCTTCAATCTCTCCAGAATACAATCCATGGTTCGACCAATCTCGATCTGATATTTTCCCGAAAGGTGCAAAAAATCGATTGCATTGACATATAATAATCACGTGTTTTACAATGTAATTCTATATACAGTCGAGCCTCTATTAAGCGGCCACGCTCGGGGAATGGTTTCAGGATTTCAGCTACAAGAATAGGGTTAGGGTTAGGATTATGGTTAGTGGTAGGGTTAGTGTCAGGATGCCCAATCCTACCCCCAATCTTAATCCTAATCCTAACCCTAACCCTAACCACTATCTTGTAGCTGAAACCCTCAAACGTCCCTTCGGTTGATGGAAAGAGGTAAAGATAGAGGTAAAGATAGGGATAAAGATAGAGGTAAAGATAGGGGTAAAGATAGAGGTAAAGATAAAGGTAAAGATAGAGGTAAAGATAGAGGTAAAGATAGGGATAAAGATAGAGGTAAAGATAGAGGTAAAGATAGGGATAAAGATAGAGGTAAAGATAGAGGTAAAGATAGAGGTAAAGATAAAGGTAAAGATAGAGGTAAAGGTAAAGGGCACGAACAATAAGTCGCATGATGTAGTCAATTCCTTGCCTATTGGTTTTTAAAATGCCATCAACAACAAGAGTCCTCGTAGAAAATACACGAACCAGTCAACAAAACATGCATAACGGTATTGAAAACATGACATGAAACGTTAATGGCTGATAAAAGAATTGCCAATGTTTATGAAATTGAAAAGTTGGTGAATGAAATTTCTAGCGATGTCTATTTTTTTTTTAAATTGACCATAATAAAAAAGATGTCGACTGGTAGATTTAACCGTAAACCTTATAACACTCGCAAAAATGCACAGACTGAAAGGTCCTAAAAACTTCAAAACTAGCAATCACAATGTTTCTAGTAAAAGGACGAATTTCGCAAAAAATATATGGCTTCTATGTGCCTATTCGTTGTGTTAGGTTCGCAAGGGATTGTGGTTAAATGTACAGCCGCCATCTTTATTATTGTGGTCACTTATAATTGACTTAATGGACATAAATTTGACACTACGATCTTGATGGATGATATTGTAAGCGATACTGATGCCGCTTCAATTGACTCCCGCATCACATTCGACTCCCCATGGGACAAGAAATGCAACAAACCTTTTTTGAATTGACCGCTCAATATCGTAAATGACAAAAGAATAGGCTATTCGGGATCGCTCAAGGGTTGCCGTGGCCACTTAATAGATGGTCAATTTACAGAAAAAGACAGAAATATTTTGGAGTTTGAGCAGTGGCCGTTAAATAGAAGCTGGGTAGCCGCATAATAAAGGCCCACATACTAGAGGTACCAGTAAAAATGAGAACGAATATGATTTTCAAAAACTACAAAATCTTCCTTAAAATCACGTGATTATCAAAGTGTTTCAAAGATTTTGTGTAAAATCGTTTGCAATGATTCAATGAAATGATAAAATTAATTCGGTTGTTATAAAATTAGGTTGTTGTTTGTTCAGTTTCAAATTTCTGCACTCGACTCTCGAGACACGAGTGCAATTTCATGAAATTCTCGCGACTGAAATTTGACTGTCAAATCGATGATATCTCTGATACAATTTTGTTACTATAAGGTTATTAGATTTATATTAATTTAATGTGTAATGAACATATATCGAATGGTCTTTATCAGTTTATGAGCATTATCGAGCATGCAATGAATGATCTGCAAAAACTATTGAGTGGGAGCTAGCGAGCACGAAATGCTTCAAAATGTTGCAAGCAATTCCAGCAAGAACCAAATTCTGTGAGCATTTAGGGTTACGGGACACAGTTCAAAGCACATTAATGCCTGAGAGACTGATTTGACTTTCACCACGCAATTTACAATGATTGTACCGAATCTGCTGGTTTTAATTCTCAGTGCATAAGTGGTTTCTATTGACAAACGTTTCTCACACTCAGCTTGCCGCGGTTTGATACTTTTTGCGTGAATCACAAAATTCGAAATTTTCATACCATTTATGAAAATTGAAAAGTGGAATTTATTGTTCGAACTTAATACTAATTAATTGAGTTGATATGCTTTCCCTAGACTTTTTTGTACGAGGCAGTCATCGTGGAAGAGTTTTCTAAAGTAGTTATAAAGATTCGTGTAAAGAAATTGCTTTTTACTTATTTACTTTTTTCTCAATTTTTTAATTGCAGTCTGATTGCATTTTCTTTTTTCTTTTATTTGAAGATACTTATATCTCACTTACCAGTGAGATATGATAGTGTATGCATGGGATTTATACATGAATATATTTGACACTGAAACATTTGCAACACTTTGGACATTTTTTTCATGGAATCTTAAAACTAAGAACGTGGCATCTATTTAGTTCTTCGGTGTAGCTATATTTTTCTTGTGAATAAAATAGCAGCTTAAATTCAGCTCGGAAATCATTCAGAAATAGTCGATAAATAAGGAGAACTCTCAATGATACAACTTATCACATATGCGTAAGTCGATAAGGTAGTTGAACGTACTGCTGCCATAGAAATTAAAGCCACTTACCTCAATTCGTACTGTGAGATTCTGAATTTATTCTTGATTGTCCCTCGTTCGAACCAAGTTACAATAACTTAATTTTAGTCGTTTTCCTCAACCTGTCACAGATAAACGCTCACACGATTTCAGTTCTTGCGCAAGCTAAGTATGAAATCAATAGAAGCAACAGGAGATGAAATTGAAAATCAAAGTAGTAGCGGGGGGCTTTCCTTTTACCTACACTATGTAATTATAGATTTCCGACTCTTGAAACATCATGTCATAACGTACGGAATGAAGCCAGTAATCGAGAATACTAAACTCTATAGAGATATATCTTGCAAAGTGTAACAAAAGCTGGTAAAACGACGATATTTACTAAAGGAAGATTAAAGTTTCTTTTTCGCGAGGAATATGGAAGAGCTTCAAAAAGAAAGCGCCCCTTACTGCGTGCACAAAAATATCCGGGTTTCTAAAATAATGTTGCCTAGGTGATACAGGTGTCATGGCGCGCTTGCATTGGAAGGAGAACAACTCTTCTCCTTTGGGTTCAAGTTTTAATATATTTTCGTGCAAGAGTGTTTCCGATGATTGTATAAAACGATTAATTGCGTTTTTGTACACTGCTATCTCATTTACAGTCTAAACGGATTTCTTTTCAACTGCAAAAAGGTAGTTTAATTTTGTATCGACGGAATAAACATTGACATTGTATGACCAAACGCTTATCGAACCTGACTGCAAACTCTGATGGTGTGCAAGCATAAATTACCAGACGCTTTTGACATTTGCCATGATAATAAAGTCAGTTTTAATCAGTTTCACTAATAGGGTAATGTAGAATTAAGTCATTATGATAATTTTTAATGGCAATAATGCCATGCTTTTTTATATAAACCGCGTAGTTCATACATATTTTATATTACTTTATTTTTCGTTTCTAAGGGTAAGCATATATATCACATTTTTTTCTACTTTTTAAAAAACTTTAAGAACATAGAATGCGTAAATAATGTTTATGAATTGAAGCCTTTATAAATGTCAAACGTCGCCACGAACGCTCCGTCGAATTTAAAAGCCTTGCCACTCAGATTGAAGACGACGATTTTAAAAATGGTTATCCTAGCGGGAGACAGTGATATTATTAAGTGTTCTCATAATGCTTAACATTGCAGTAACATTCAAATTTAGGCAAATATAAATAACTTATAATGTTTGAAAACTCTTAGTTGGGACGGATCAATTTTCGGATATTTGTTTTGTTCGAAAGTGTAACCTCCGAACATTTTCGTGACTAAAGTATTTGTGAAAATAACATTTAAATTTTAATTTTAAAAACTCGACGAAAAAGTGATTAAAAGGCTACTAAAAAGCTATCAAAAAGCAACTAAAAAGCGATTAGAAAGGAACAAATAACTCTATTTCCTTTACCAGCCTACCATAATTTATATTTTTAAATTAAATTGTCTGATTTATAGTCAACGAGTTCGACGGTAGATAGGTTTGTAGAGGGGTTACCAGTTTGTCCATTGTTGTTTGTCTCCACAATCGAATTGGGTAACATAACTTATGCGTATTAACTTTGGCCTTGACCAATTGTGCTAGCATAATTTGTGGCAGAATCGTAGCAAGCCGCCGAACATAATTTTGCAATTAGAAAATGTTTGCACCTAAAAACATAAAAGTCGCTAACATCCATTTTTTTTTTGTATATGAATATTTTTTGTATATGTGTGCATGGCGAAGCAATTAAAATAAAATAAAAAATCTTCTATTTTTAGTTACTTTACTACATAGAAAAAAAAATTGCGCTATAGTTATTCAAAAAGCGTGAAGCATTTTAAAGTTCTTAAAATAACTTTAAGTCGGCCTTATAGAGAAGAGGGAGTAGTTATTATTATTGTCGAAGAAACTGTTTGGAATCTAATACAATAAAATGCCATATTTTAAAAACGTGTTAAAATTATAATTATTTATTTTGTGTGAATTACTTTTATACTATTGTTCACAGAGATATGTTTTCTTTTCGTGACCACATTTTGGAATTAGGAGCATAATCTGTGAACTTTGGCAAAATTTTGTGATTAATTTGACAAATGTTGGTAGCAATACCAGCAGCATAATGTAACACTGTTAGCGGCACATTCGCTCAAGGCTTATACGTACTTATGACATCCGGTTTCCTTGTTCGTATAGCCTCTGGATAAATGTTTGCTAGAGTTGCGGGACATTTGTTTCTCATATCTGACCTTACGCATTCTGTGTTATTTGTACTGCGAAATATAATACCCTTATGTTCATTAAAAGAGCCAAAGAATATAAAATCCGAGTTTATAGCATTTGAAAATAATAATTCGTTACAATAAAAACAGGATGTTACCTTTTCTGTTTCAGTGTTTGACTAAATTTCTGTGCAAATTTAAAGTAGAGTAAACAGACAAACTCAGTGCGTGCTCAAACACTGAGGAGCCTTGTCTCAGTTCATTAACTGAACATAACGTCCTACTCAAACAGAACTCAAAAAAAGCAGTCAACATCAGTTATTATGATAAACTAAATTGTATTGTATGTGCTGAAATGGTTGCCACATTGTATTCACTTCGCCAGATATTTGTCGTTATTTTACCCTCGTTCGTGGAGCTCTAATATATAATTCGCTTTTTATCATCTGTTCTATTGTTGCATTTTCAGTTTTGTCTTGACCACATTTGTGAAGCAGCTAGGGCAGACCTGAATAGGCACTATATAATTAAATTATTTATTATTATCAGTATTAGTACCAGGAATTCAGTTCTTAAATACTGTAAAATGCCACATATTATAACCCCCGTCTACCTGCTAATTATTTAATAATATTACAATTTTGTTTTAGTCCGTGACTTTTTACATGACAATATATATAAGGGCGCGTTTGATTGACCGTATTCCGGAATAAGAATACACGGAATAAAAACTTTGATCTGTTGAATTGACCAGTATTCCTTTTCAGAAATATGCTAAATGAAACTATTAGTTTTCAGCTCACCATAATACATAAATCAGCGCAATAATTTTATTACTTAGAGATTCTACTTCTTCAAGTAGATACAAAAGAAAGACAACAGTCAACATTATAACTTGTATTCAGCTGGATGAGCCAATGTCGCAAACGGACCTATCCTATATTAAAAAGTTTAGAATGTCTCAATCTAAAGAGCACTGAAAACCGAAACAAATGCACAAAGCTGGCAAACGTCAGAGGAGTAATAAGAGTGATTGACATAAACTAAATGGAACAAATCCACTCACATTCCATCTATTGCTGTGCCTTCTTGCCCCGCCTTTTGATCCACTGCTGCTTTGCATCAAAAACGAACGAACGTGACATCCGTTTTGTCAATGGAAACAATGAGCCGCTCTAGCTCTATAATAATCTATCAGAAGAACTCTCAATTTTATTCAACTACTAATCAAGTCGAAAATCGTGATAAACGGCAAAGCAAACATTGTTCATGGAACCTTACAAAGTCTCGGGATCATTTTACAAGAAATGTATGCAAATAATTTTTTTTTATAAAAATAGAAAAAATCCTGGTCAAAGGCTTTTTCAATGGTCGGGCGGGAATGCTAACCAACTCATTTTTTTAAATTTGGCCTTACGGACTGACATACATAAGCCATAAAGTGTTTAACCGATACTTGAAATCTTTGTGCTGCTTCGTTATTACAGACAGATCCATTTTCTTATTGCAAATGTTGCGGCAAACTGAGCCAACTAGACGAGGTTTCCGTCCAAGAAGCCAATACACACATCGACCATAAAATCAGGGGAACTTAACTGTCCTTGGGGACGGAGGCTGCCGCCCTCTGTCTCACTCAATATTGTAATGTTTTACCTTTTTAATAGTGATCTCCTAAACTGGAGCGTAAAATGTCGTCAAAATTCCACTCCGGCTTACCTCAGAACATGCAAAAATAGATGTTCGAAAATGGGAGGTATGGTTGCAAATATATTCAGTAGTCTATCCCTAAAATATGTCCACTATATGACATCGCACCTAGTTTGATTCAACTACATTATTTCCTGTTTAATTTACTACCTCATCTTCAAGCTCTTCCTTCTGGGTTGCTAGTATTACAATGCAAGTTCATGTTAGGTGTCCGTATATACGCGCAGAGCCGGCGGAAGCTGATGGACATTAGGGGGCCGGGCCGGGCCAAACACTGATCCTTCTCAAGCAAGCAAAGGTGCGAGCTACTAGGAGATTCTGGGCGCATTCTCCCTTGGGAAAATTTTGATAAATGAGGCCCTCTGAAACGCCATTTCCTGCCTTTTGGCAGTTGTTTCTATCAATTTCTAGGTCAACCAGGAATTATATTTTCAAAAATCTGTACTTGTCCTGAGAATTGGGGGGTGGGGGGCATGGCCCCCTGCCCCACCCTGCTCCGCCGGCCATGATGCATGGTACACCTACTCTTATATATATACTATCTTATAGACCATGTATTTTATTTTACGACATCTAATGGTCGATTGTCCATAAAATGAACCGGCTGAACCTGAACGTTTTCCTGATTTCAGACTTTAAGCGGGAACAGCAATAACAAGGAAATTAAACTGAACGATTTATCACATAACATCATGACAAGATTCTTGCGGATCGTACCAAAGAGTTGGCACGTCCGTCCCTGCATGAGAGTGGAGATATTTGGCAGACCGGTTTGCGAAGGTGGGTACCATATAGTGCAACTTTCCAGTCACTTACTGCCGGGATCCAAGTAGCCTGTAGGACCGAAGATATCAAAAGTTTTCCGAAGATTTTCATAATTTTTTGAAAATTTTCCAAATCTGTTAAAAAATACCTTCCGAGGATTTTCGACCATTTTCGAAAATATTCCGAAAATTGCCGAAGATTTCCCAACGATTTCCGACATTTATGGCTTAGTGAATAATAAACAGAATATTACATGGCCGCTTGGAGATACGAATTTTATCTGTTCGCTTCGCTCACACGTGATGATATTGTCTGATCTCGCCCCAGATCTCGTTTTGGAATTGCCCCAAATGTATTCCTATTCCAGAATACGGTCAATCGAACGCGCCCTGGAGTGGCCCTGGATATGACAAAGTCATATCAACATTTATTTTATTTTTTTATTAATTTTTATTCTACATCACATATATTTACCTTGCACTTAACATTTTTATCTTTTTTAACTTTTTCAAAGCCAAACTGTTTTATTTTAATTGTACAGTACTAATTCACAGTTTGCATAAATACAGACATGTATACATGTACCAGTGGATGAAAAGCATTTTTACATCACATTATGACAGAAATTTACATGTACTACTTGGGAAATTTGCGATGTTGTCAAACACCCTAATTACATCATTGTGGCCATTTATAAGGTCTATAATCCTATCTGCTTGTTTCAGTTGTTGTTCTTCGAGATTTAACAGTGTGTTGGGAATATACTCCAGTCCTGATGAAACAACTTTACACGATTCCTTTGATGATAGTTCGTCAGACACTTGTTTGAGGTCCTTTGGGTCACATATAAACTGCAAATACAAAATGACAAGAGGTTGCTTTCAGTAAGTACTGTCATTAATTATTACATAAACAATCAACAGGCAAATGCAAACACAAAGGTCACAGCAGGTATTGGTTTTATAGACAGAACATACAGCATGCTGTAGAATCCTGCCTGTTTATAAGCCCTAGGCTTATACAGGTCATAACAGGGTTTTTTAGAATGACCATAATTCTAATTTAGAGAGGACAGTTGATAAAGAAAACTCTGGAGCGTGAAATTCTTGTCAACTCTCTCCAAAACAAGAGAAACAAGTGTGGGGTGTACCGTGTTTGGGGGAGGGAATAGCAAAAAGGCATGATGATTACATGTCCGATTAATTAGTTAACTACTGTATCCCTACAAAACTTCTCAAACTCTATGTTGCATACTTAGACATGACCCATAATAATAATAATAATAATTTATAATAATAATAATGATGATAATAATAATCTGAAATTATTAGTGGAACTATTAAAATGTACATGTATGCAACATCTAAAATTATAATATGTTAAACTTTAATTAATTAAGTGATGTTCTCAACATTTGAGGCAATATGCACACATCAGACATACTTTGAAAACATTTTTGTCATCCTCTGATTTAGTAAAAAACACATCTTCTGCTCCTGCTTCAATTGCTATTTCCTCGACCTGAGAGCAGAACACAGACCACAGTTAGAATAATCTGCTGGTGCAAGGATTGACACAGTCTCTCATCAATCTTGTCAAAATAATGTCAAATCCTTTTTACCTCCTCTTCATTATATGTATTTTGTAAGAAACTGAGTGAAAAACTGATGAACTTTGTAACTACTATTGGTCAGAAAGAGAACACAAGATTGACATACTGCACAAATCTATCCCATTGATAAAGCCCTCAGCAAAATGAGACAGGCTTGCTAAGGGAACCCAATAACGACTCCCATTAGACTTCATAATATAACAATTGAATGCGGGTATGCTTGCTTACCTGCAATTACCTACAAGCTAGGCTTATTGACTACCTACAAGCTACATTTACTGACTACCTACAAACTAGACGTACTGACTACCTACAAGCTAGACTTACTGACTACTTACAAGCTAGGCTTATTGACTACCTACAAACTAGACTTACTGACTACCTACAAGCTAGACTTACTGACTACCTACAAGCTAGACTTACTGACTACCTACAAGCTAGACTTACTGACTACCTACAAGCTAGGTTTACCACTGACTACCTACAAGCTAGACTTGCTGAGTACCTACAAGCTAGACTTATTGACTACCTACAAGCTAGACTTGCTGACTACCTACAAGCTAGGCTTACTGACTACCTACAATTGAGTCTATTTTTATAATAGCAAAAAAAATTGTAGGTCTGGTCCAAATGTATCAAGTCATTCTATAAACCTTGAAAACAATATATGGATACATATTGTTCATAACTGTTCCTACTCAGTCAGAAAGAACAATGGCCACAATTACTTTCAGTCTAGATATGTGCAGAATAATACACAATGCACGAATGCACAATACTCCAGAGAACGTAACCCTTTTTGAAATGGCTGTATGCAAGAACAATCAACACTGATGGAACAATATTCCTACACTTGAATATCTTAAGGCCAACAGATACATGTACATTTGAAACTACATTTGGTGCACATTTACGGCGCATTTGTTTGGCACTATGCTAGAAAAAGCATTAATTTGGGAGTTATTCCCATTCTGAAATACTTGAAATACATTAGAAAAAATAATAATAAAAAAATAATTATCTAATGGTGACTCCCCTTAGGGGCTTTTCAGCACCATGGTATAAATCGATAAATCATAATAAATGGAAATTAACTGGGTTAAAAACCCATCTGGCAGGGAGGCTGGCCAGACGGCTAGTTACAATCTGTGTAACTATTCTGTTCGAGGTAGCAGAATGACTGCAATGCATTCCATGTATTCCTATGCCGGAATAAGAATATCCCAAAGCAATGAACCCTTAGTTGCATGTAGACTGAAAATACTACAATATGTGATAGATAAAACATCTACTTCTTACCTGGCTGACAGCTTGTTCGTCTGGATATTCTTCTTCCATTCCTTCCTTGAAAAGATAATCCTCAACTGTCACAATTCCTTTTTGCATGAAAAGATAAAATAAACAAAAAATAGTAAGGCAACAGATACATGTATACATTACATTATTATATTATTATATGGTCCCACCAAACAAATTGCTGATCTGAAGCTTGGAATATGAACATTTGAGAACACATTGCTTTATACCTCCATTTCTTTAAACAACTATATGCATGTACTACCTTAAATGCAGGATCATTGTATTAAGGCAGCTGAAACAACTGTAAACATTAAAGTTCTAAATACAGGAAATACAACATTTGAGCAATTAATTGATGTCAGTTGTTGACCTTTATGTATTACTCTGCAAGTCTGAGGCAAAGTTGTTCCTGGACATCAATTGGTACAGGTGTTCAAAAGAGAAAAATATGGTTCCAATTTCAAATAACAAGTACCATATTTTACATACCATCAAAGTGTTATTTCTATTAATTCAAACGAATTATGATAACACCATGAAATTCAGAATATGTCACTAACAGTCTGGATTGAAACAAAAGACATCTATTTTAGCCATGATCATCATTTGGGTTTTATGCCGATGGTTCTCAATGATGTAAGTACATGTAGGTAGCCTCTAACAACCACGATAGCTGGATTTGTACCTGGTCACGCATGCGAGCAAATCTATTTCCCGAGTCAAATCCGAGCCCGAGTCAAATCCGAGTCCGAGTCAAAAGACCGAGTCAAGGGAAAAAAC
>JANVCJ010070715.1:0-12599 GCA_026413505.1 Epizoanthus ramosus
AAAATAGTCCTTGAAAAAGTCTCAGATGTCCTTGAAAAGTCCTTGAATTTTCTTTAGAACTTTGTGTATGAACCATGTTTTACATTTCTCTTATACTCAGCAATTTCTGACATGTTTTAATCACAGTTTTCACACAAGTTCAGCCATTTTATGCGAAACCTCAGAAACAGTGTAGTGTTTATGAAATCCACTGAACACACAACTTGACTACAATGGTAACACATGCAAGCATGTAACTATGTGCCTCTCTAGGAATTTGGTGACCTCAAAAATGATGTGCAATATGTCTTGCAATTGATAATAGATTTCCCTGTTCTTTCATGATATATATATAATATTACATTCATGAACTGTTTTTGTATTTAAGCAACTTTATTTGTTTTCATATGAGTCCTACAAAGACTAAGTGTATTAGATATTCCAGTTACAAAAGTTAATTACAGCAAACAATATACTAATGACAATAATATGTTTCAGTGCAGTACATTTGTTTTTTTACAGTTTTTGAGACCATGAAAACTTCTCTCCTACATTAGCTACATTTAAAAATGACTTCTACCAACATTCCAACTACCACTACCTGACCACTGCTACAAAAATATAAAATGCTCCCCCTGTGAGTGAGTAATTAACAGTCATGAAATTTTCAAGTGATACCAGAAAACTCATTTCCATATGATATAATTTGCAGTTCAATTTTAATTTGTACCTAGATATTAAATTTAAATCATTTTGCCACACATACGTATCATGCCCTGGAATGGGCAATCGATAAACACCGATAATAGAAAGCTGCTCGATAAATTGATAACTATTATATTGATTATTGATGACTGAATATCCAGAGATATATTTTTAAATATAAAAAGAACGTGGATTTGTTGCAAACCCGGACTCCTGAAGACTTTAGCGATGTTTTTCCTCACAGCCTTACACTGTTTGGCGTTTGCCTAGGGAATGAAGGTGCTTTTCCATCAAACTGCAAGTGAACAGAATAAGCACAACGTGAGCATTCGGCACTTGATCGATCAACAACACAACAGAGCCAATGGCGAATTCGCGATCGCGTATCTTCAGAGACTTCCGCACCACGTGAAAAAGTCTCGCACCAGAGTGAAAACATTACCAATTTACAGCAAATTTTATGGAAGGGTGAAAAATTGGATACGTACCTTATATTTTCAGATCTTTGGCACCTTCTCGGCAATATTTTGAAGCAAGAATGTCTCAGTCTCGACGGTTTCAACTCCAAAACACGCTCACGTTTACGAAGACGCCATTTTGTTCGCAACCAACTGTTTCTTTATTGTTCAAAGGTACAGTTCGCAAATTTTCATGGGAAAGGGGCATTTACAGCCTAGAAGTGAACGAGTGTGTCATGCCTTCCTCCAGGCGCCATTTTGAAAAGTTGTTGACGTCATCATATATCCAGTTCTGGTTGTAGCCCGGACTTATCTAAGTTCAGGCGTTCCATTTGACAATCGGCGAATCCGGATATCCCACGTGGGTCTTTGGCTCGCACGTGAAAAGAAAATAATCAAAATGGCAACAGAAGGCAGTGAGAGCGACTCAGCTAAAGGAAATGCGTTTTATGTTGTGCTTTTCTCTTTGTGACTGTTGTATACTATAGAATAATTTCACAAGTTTTATAGTTGTTACAAACTCGTTCGTTAATTCAACAAGAGGCTACTTGTAGCCTGTACTCGGGCCGCATTGGTAGAAGCTTGCTATAGCTATAAAGCATGCTTCAATGGTCAGGATATTACAGCGGGGAGTCTGCGAGGAGGCAAACTGGGTGGGGAACGGGGAAAGTAATTATCATTCTCCTTTCGACCATGCTGGGGGCTGGGGGTACTTCTTTACTTGAGCTATACGGTTTAGTGTCACCCTTCAGCAGGGTTATTTCAGTACAATGTTTGGCAGATTAAATACAAGATTTTGAGCATACTGTATTTTTTGTTTCCTCTTTTAGGCAATTGTGTTCAAGAGTTCAACTTTTAGCTCGATTTGTAAATGACATATTTCTTGTCTTTAAACTCTTTTAACGTACCTCGGATTAAATATTTTTAAAAATCTATGTTTATATTATAACATTTCGTAAAAAGGTTGTAAAAATGTAAATGGTGAAAAAAGGTGGCTTACACTATATATTTCGCCGCTCATCGCAGCCTCGTCAGTTACAGAAAAGTTACAGAAAAGTTGCCATCTTAAATGTGTCATTTACAAATCTTTTATGGCTTCGACCAGGACATTATCTGAACAAAGTTCAACTTTTAAATACATAGTAATGGCACAAACAATGATTTGTTTTCAATAGGCAATTTAGTTACTATATTTTCCCTAAGGGCCGAGGAATATGCAATCTCCTCCCCCCGCCCTCAAAGAGGGCCCTTTGTAACATTAAGCCTCCTTTTCTCCTACTACTCAAGGGGGAGGCAGGGGTGGGGATTTTGACATTTAGTCAACGATTTTTCTACAAAACTAGTCCGTCTGGATGACATTCTTTGTCAAGAAACATGAAAATCCCTATTCAGGGGTAAGACAGTTATTTGATCCCCCACTGGAAGAACCGAAAATATGAATTAATACAATTGATGTTAACGAATAATTTAGTATAACTTATTTGCATCTCTTATGCAAGAATTTTTTCTACAATCACAAAGATATATCCTCTTTGATACTGACGTAGATATATTTATTTATTTATTTGGTGACGTATTCCGTTTAGACTGTCCTGTGATCCATAACATTACGTTGCTTCCAGTTAATTGAATATTGCTAATACATTAGTTTGAATACAAAGCTTGTGATGCAAACAACATGTTCAATATTAAACAATACTTTAGCAGGTTTTCTTTGTTGTGCCCCAGCTGTCAATAATTATGACATATTTGTTGCAGTTTGAATGTGGCTGATACTGTTGACCACAAACAAAGCTTGTCATACAGAATAAGATGCCCAATAGCAGCATTTGGTTCTGTGTAGGGTCCTGTGATCCCTTATATTTGTTGCAGTTTGAATGTAGCTGATACTGTTGACCACAAACAAAGCTTGTCATACAGAATACCATGCCCAACAACAGCATTTGGTTCTGTGTAGGGTCCTGTGATCCCTTATATTTGTTGCAGTTTGAATGTAGCTGATACTGTTAACCACAAACAAAGCTTGTCATACAGAATAACATGCCCAACAACAGCATTTGGTTCTGCGTAGGGTCCTGTGATCGCTGATAATTGTTACAGTTTGAATGTAGCTGATACTGTTGACTACAAACGAAGCTTGTCATACAGTCTAGCATGCCCAATAACAGCACTTCGTTCTCTGTAAGGTCCTGTGATCCCCTGTAAATATTTGCTGCAGTTTGAATATAATTCCCAATACTTTTATCCATTTTTGTGTCATGTAGATATTAAACATGTATAGTAGACAGCTGGCAACTTGTCTGTAAGATGTTCTTCAACTGTTTCATCTTATATATTTCCATTAATTTAGTGTGATGCAGTTCTACAGAAGAAAACAAGAGATTAAATTAATAACTATTATTATACAATTGGACACATTAAATTTAACTGTATACTAAGTGCAGTATTTACTAGGGCAATTAATACAATTTATTGATAGTTGCAAGTATTTGCACACTCATCACAGATCATGATGGTTTGTAAACATTATGTGCTTGAACCAACAATTACTTGTAAATACTTACCTGATATCGATAAATCAGAGGCAGGGTTGTTTCCGTGGGTCAAGATGACCCAAGGGCTTAAGGAAAGCCCCTTCTTACAGACTATCATAATTGATCATACTTTGGACCTCAAATCTTGTGTCCAAATAATTCAGTCGATGATTAATCTCACTATGCTGTTTTACAATATTTAGCACACTTTAACTGTTTCAATACCCAAAGTTATCAAAATATATCTTCTCCTTACAATATTAGTATAAAATAAAGTGATTGCTTGTGAGAATAAAGGAATTCATCATCTACCAAAAACTATCTATTGAGTCAACTTACCAATTGGAAATGTATGGAAATAACAATTTAGAATGCAACATTTATTATCCTAGCTTTACTTGATCTACATATCTACAATGTGTCTCAGTATGCTATCTGTGATGTTATAACTTAAATACTTGAAATGCTTGAAAATTGTACATACCATGCATACTCAACAAAAAGACTATGAATAATGAAGAGGCTATCAGATCAGATTTAAAGATACTTTAATTGCTTCATGATCAGAATAGTATACACTGACAACAGAATTCTGAATGATACTGAACACTTCTGGTTTGATATAGATGTGATCTATTAAACTTCCAGATGAAACAAAGGTAGGGCTTTGTACAATTTGTGTATATTGGAGTGTCTCATGCATCAAGGTCTTTAGTACTTTACTTTCATTATCATTCAAGTAATTAATGTTAAAATCACCAAGAATGATATCAACAGAATTGTGAATAAGAATGTGCTTTATTTGGTCTACATATTGTCGCATGTTACAGCTCTGTTTTCGATAGAGTAAAATAATTGTTCTTCTTTCAAGTGAGTTAGAGCTGGAAATAAGAAACTTGAGTGCATTTACAGAAGGAAAATATTCATGACCTGATATTTCAACTGTGTTTCTGGAACAAACCGCTAAACTTGAGTATCTATCGGCATTATCCTGTCTATATAGTTCAAAAGGAGAAAGATCTGCCCTGATTTGACTGTCCAAGTCAGCAGGTTTCAATTGTGTTTCTGTGAATAGTAACATGTCTGAATTGAAAATAGTCGAATCACATTTGACATCAATGCTGTGTTTTGGAAGGGATCGCACATTTAGTAGAGAAATACATACAGGTGAGTAATTTGCACACATGTTTGCTGGTTGCGACTGTGTGTTGACAGGTACTACTGATTCATCTCTTAGTCTCTGATATTCTTGATGTACTCGAGGATCTGCCCGTACATGTTTACTATCAATAGTTCCAAGAATGTGCACGCCCGCTAATGCTTTTGCACGGCTTAATGCTACATATAATTGTCCATAGTTAAAAGATCTTTGTTTACACAGTTCAAAACTGACAACAGCATTTTCTAACGTTAATCCTTGAACTTTGTGAACTGTACATGCCCATGCTAATGTGAGAGGTAACTGTATTCTCTGTATCTCTGGAGATGAGGCTTTGCCTTTTCTTACCTTAATTTTAGCTAGTACTGGCACAATAGGAACAAGTCTGTTTTGTTTAGCATAAAAGTCTGTGTATTTGTCTATTGCCATGCTACCAGCTTTATCATCATCAAATTTAACAAAGAGTGTAGTTGGCTTGTTGGTGTTGCGGTCAACAGCAATTCTAACAGTTGTGCCCATCTGGCCATTTATGAGTCTGTCTGCAATATCAATATTTGTGGTAAGCATTACTCTTGCATCTTCTTTCATAAATATTAGAGAATCTAAGCCACCGGTTTCAGAACGGCCTTTGGAAAGTACTTTATCAATATCTTGCTTTGTAACATGTGCTGGATATTGATCAACTGCCTTAAGCACAAACAGTGGTGTCTGAAGATTTTCTAAGTGTTTTTTGTTATGTTCATCAACAGGCTTATTTTCAGCCCATATATGTAGTGCATTTGTTGGATAATTATCATCACATAATGATATTGTTTTACTCTGAAGACATTTAATGTCATCTTGAGTTTGTGATGCATTCCTAATTCTATTTAGAAGAGCAGTGAATTTATTATCATCCTTCTGCCTCATTATTTGGATCAGTTCAATCATCTTAAAAACATGCCACGGGTGACATAAATTGTAACCATCATTCTTGTAATTTTCAAAAATAGGCTTTTTGCGTATTGGTGGCAGTTGATACAGATCTCCGACCGCAATGATACTAACACCAGCAAACAGTTTTGAGTTTGGTGTGCCAAAGATTTCTTTCAGCCTCTGATGAATGTTCAGTAATGTTGTGTTTGCAACCATAGAAATCTCATCAATTATTATTAGCTTCAGTTCTGCCAGTGACATTCGTAGTTGTGTTTTCTTTTGGTCAGACATAGCTGGTAGTGTATCTCCAACTTCTTTAGGAATGGCCAAAGCAGAGTTGATTGTTGTTCCATTTATGTTTACAGCTGCAACACCTGTTGGAGCCACCAAAAGAACCGTGGACATTTCTGGGTTTAATGTACAATGTCTAAATGTCTTTACTGCAGTGTGAAAAATTGCTTTAATAGTGTGACTTTTGCCTGTTCCTGCTCCACCCGTAATAAAGAGATTCAATGGCTGCATCTCATTTGGTTGTAGACTATTCATATTTATCACTTTATTTCTACACCAGCTCAAAACAGTGTCATATGCACAGCGCTGCTGGCTATTCAAAGATCTTACACATTGTCGAAGAAAGTCATCTGTAATATCTGAAGGTTGGTTATGACTTTGAACACATGGTTGTCTAGACTGTACAGGATTAACTGCTTGTGCAAGATGTTCAGATGACTGCTCATTAAATGTTTCATCAAGTGGTGAATTATCTTGCCATTCAGACTGTATGTCTTCATTCTCTTGATCGTTTAGAGAATCAAATGAGTGTAAACTACCAAGGTCATTATTTCTTAGAAATTCAAGAGCTTCTTCTACTGCTTCAGCATCAGGTTCAAACTTTGCTCGGTTTGAATCAACAATGGGCTGTACTTCTGGTTCATAGAACTTGGATGCATATGTTTGATGTGGGCCAATCAGGTCTACAAGTTCATTTCGCCAAGGAAAATACAACATAAGTAAATGATGAAAAAACTTTTCAGGTTCTTTTTGTTTATTAGGAGTATGGAACCTAATAACACTTCCAATTTTTCTGCATTTCATGACTTCATTGGTATTTATCAATCTTATTTTATTTGGGAATTCTGCTCGAGTACTTGAATCTGTATGCTGTGATTCAGCCACAGTGTCAGTAAGAACATCTGGCTGTGTGTCATTTATTTCATATCGATTGCTATAATCTTTGTAATAGTGAGATGCAAACTCTGCAAGGCATAATCTATCAACAGAAACAATTGAGTTTGGTCTGTTACAATAACGTTCAATGATGTTTGACTTAAAGATATCTGTACTATCATCCTCCAATTCATCAAGTTCATCTTGGGTCTTTGGGATCCGCAATCTATTTTGTGGTAAATCAGTACTCACAAAAATAGTTTTTGGAAACGTTTTTCTTAGCCAAAGTTCAGGCATGCATCGATACACACATTCTTGAGCACTCACTTCTCTAGTAGACAGGAAAGCAGCACCTACTTTTCTCAAACTGTCTCTGACACTCAAATTAGAATTTCTTGCTTCCTTTGCTGCATTTGTGATAGCCTGTGAACATTCAGTTTCATCTTTTGAGAAATAAGAACAGACATATGTTATACACTTGTAGTGATTAAACACCGGCTGTAAGTCAACATTCGCTGCAAACCCTTGTACCCCTGCAACAAAGTAGTTGTTGATAAAACAGCTGTCTGTTGATCGTTTGAGATGCAACTCATAATCAGAATCGGCAGAAATAGACAATGCCCAGTAATATTCTTGTTCTGAAATTCCAGCAGTTACCAGAACTTGCTCAGAAGTTAAATTTGGGTTATATTCTGATTTACCTGGGTTCAAAATCTCATCAATTTTGGTCTTTACAGTGCCAAGAATAGTAGCTCGTCTTGTTAAAATGCCAGTTTTCACGTCTTCGCATAAATCGTCTGAGAGAGGCTCTGCTACAATTGTCCTATCTGTGAAAAACTGACCAAAATTAAACCTGCATGGTATGTTCTTGTATTTCCTGCATGTTTTGGAGTGAGTATGTTTTTGATAAGTTGCAACCAACTCATGGAGATGAGGTTCAGTATCTTTGTTTGGAAGATAAGCTTGAACATGCTGGTCAACAAATTTAGTGTATGCTTGTCTGTTCTCACTAGTAAGTTTTGGACAATCAGAGGTCCAGATGAGTGCATGTAAATGAGGAGATCCTCTCATTTGGAACTCAATTCTGAGAGCATAATATATGATCTTACCAATTGGATTGGCATTGCTCATTAAAACATCCTTGAAAAATGTTTCAACTCTGTACTGGAAATGTTTTGCAACAACAACTGGATTAAGGTTTAGCATTGAGCATTTCTCATTATATGACAAAGCTTCAACTTGTTCATCAGAGATGTTGGCTCCCTGGCTCCTAGCAATTATTTGAAAGAGTTCAGGCCACCTAAGATCAGCACAGGACAAAGTCATAAACCAGGTTGGAATGCCAAGCTGTTTGACCATAGCCACTACTTCATACATAAACTTCTGCCAGTATGGTGGAGAGCCTGGAATTTGTCTCATAAACAAATATGCTTGATCTTTGGAAATAAGATTTTGTAAACTTTCTCTGTCTGACCGTATTGATGAGGCTGTCAGAGGCTGTCCGTGCATTTTTTTCAATGCAATATTGATGTTATCTGATACTTTCTTTTGTTCAATGATGAATTGTGCAAAAAATAAGTACTCTGGATTTGTTGCAAACCTTCCACTATAATGTAAGAGACGTGCATTGAAGTACTTGACAGGTGTTAGTTTAATATCTCTTTGGGCTGTGAAACCAAATCTTCCCTTCGGAAATAAGTTTGGGAATGCTAGTTCTTCACACTGCTTGTCAGTCATGAATGAAACTGGATGCTTACTTTCTCCAGGTGCTATGTTGTAAATTTCATTTCCTACTGAAAAACTATTGTCATTTGCTTCTTCAACTGCTGGATAATCTGGAATACGAGACTGTAAACAGGTCTCATTAGGTGGTAATCTGTGTTCATTTAATGGATCATTAGTCTCTTCAAGAGAATCCCCAGTCTGAACATTGCTGGAGCTTTCAATGATACTTTCAGTCTCTTCAGTTGTACTTGAATTTGAATTTTCTTCACATTGCTGTAGGTTGGTCAGGCTTCTGTCAATGTTTGTGATATCAATAGTTATGTTCTGATACAATGGATTGTTTATCTGAAGCCATTTAAGTGCATTTTGTAGTAATTGAGGTCGTACCGCTTGAAAATATACATGACCTCTAAATTCCAGCTTCCGTTTTAGTTTCAACATTATTATCCCTGACCGTGCTGGAGGGCGAGGTAAAACTCTGCAGGTTTGTTCACAATCCACTGGAACATTACAAATTGCACCTTTGATTTTTCTTTGTTGGCCTTTTGGCATTACAACTATCTTCTCAAAAACAATTCTCTGAGCTATGAGGATCTGTTCAAGTTTCTCAAGTACAGACAGTTCTGGAGGGATTTCATCCAGATACAGATTGTTGTACACAGCTTGGCATGGAACATTTCCCTTTAAAATCTTTGAATGACAGGTTTTACAGATGTATTCCTTTCCATCAAATGAATTTGTATCCATAAAAAGATGTTGCGTACTATACTTGCTTTTCACTAACAATACAACTGATTTTCTGTGAAGTATTCTATTACATACTGAACATACATAGTAGGGCCCTTCTCTAATGTTCTGTTTAAACAGTGTAACATAATGGTCTAAATCATGTATCTTACTGGTATTAATCTTTCTTGCCTCCCTACTTGCTTGACTTTTTTGAGCAAGTTTCTGTCTCTTTGCTGTTGGTTCCATAGCATGATACTTTTCAGAACATTTCGAAAGCAGTTGTTCTTTTGCTTGCGAATCCATATTACTATACTTTTCAGTTTTTCTTGAAAGAAGCTGTTCTTTTGCTTGTGAATCCATAGTCCTATACTTTTCAGTTTTTCTTGAAAGAAGCTGTTCTTTTGCTTGCGAATCCATAGTCCTATACTTTTCAGTTTTGTTTGAAAGAAGCTGTTCTTTTGTTTGCAAATCCATATTCCTATACTTTTCAGTATTTTTTGAAAGAAGCTGTTCTTTTGCTTGCAAATCCATATTCCTATACTTTTCAGTATTTTTTGAAAAAAGTTGTTCTTTTGCTTGCAAATCCATATTCCTATACTTTTCAGTAGTTTTTGAAAGTAATTGCACTTTTGCTTGTGGATCCATATTTCTATACTTCTTAGCATAGTTTGAAATAAGTTGTTCTTTCTCTTCTGTATCCAGTGAATGATAATTATACCTTCTTCTCTTGGCAATTAATGCCTTTTCTGCAGAAGAATTGTGCTTTCTCTGTATCTGTTTCCTTTCTTTGCTTGACAGTTCACATGAACATGAAAGAAACAATATCTGATAATTCATCTCAAAACAATTAAACTTACTTACAACAGTAGCACAAAGCATATCAATGAGTGAATCTACATCTACAAAAACATTGACTACATGTGCTGGTTTGCCAAAATCATATGCCAAGACATTGTATCTAACTCTTTGTCTCGCATGGTGCTGAATAATACAACCAATGCAGTAACTTGAAATCCATATTAAAAAACCATTATTATCTTCCTTGCAGGTATTGTCCAAAATAAAGCTCTTAACATTTTGTTTACTGATAGAAGAGTTGCAAAACAGAAGTCCTTGAGATCTGGCACCATGAACTACATCAACATGACCAGTACCTATGTCCAATTTGTTTGGTAAATCAGAAATAAAAGTATGTTTTCCAAAGTAATATTTTTGATAAAATAATTTTCCATTTTCAATAATACTGTCTACTGTATCTGAATTCCAATAGGTACAAGACTTTATAGTCGAAAAGCAAATGGAATAGAAAGATATAGCACAACATTCCTTACACAAGCAAACACTGACCTGTGTGTTTATACCTGTTGTACACCCTGAACTGCAACCTGAACTACAGTTCTCATTGGCAACCTGCATTTCAGTTATGCTTACACCTTTAAGCTCATAATTATATGCAGTACATGTCATTGCTTGTGCATGAAAAATGTAAAAATATTGCACTAAATCACTAAGTGAATCAATTTCTATTAATGTACATGTACCAAATGGATGTGTCATTCCTAATAAATCTTTGCTATGAGAATCAAATACTTTATATGGACCACTAGGGAGACACCTGTATATTGCTACAGCATAACTCCCAACTGTTAAAATAAATGCATTATAATTATCTCTGTGCAAAGAATCAAATGCAGCTCCCAGAGACATAACATAAGGAAAGTCTGCAATAGGTAATGAATCTCCATTTAAAACACCACTATAACTCTCACTGTATCTCAGCTCATAGTTACTTTCAAACAAACTAACCATCGCAGGTAAATCTGTCAACAACAAAAACATCTCTTTAGCTGATTCTGATAATGTTGAATACAAACGATTCCCAATATTCATTATTTGAACCAAGTCAGCCGAAGAAGTAATTGCATTCCTGAAGTTAAAAATAAGAGCTGATAAAGACATTGCTACACATTGTCTGCCAGCATTTTGTGCTCCAAATACTGCTATATCACCCTGACTATATGGTGCAGTTATTGTTTTGGTTGCATCCACAATTGTTGGTCCTGGATTTGTCTCCACGTCTCTGGACAGCAAGAACTTGCAAAAATTAGTTCTCTGATTTAAATTCTTAAAGACATCAAGTCGTAGACTACCTGCACCATTTACAGTAGATGCTTTTGTCATTTTTTGCAATTTTTGCTGGCAATGATTGGAAGGCTTTCTGTGACTTATTCGAAAACATTTTTTTCTCGAGTTTGTTCTCTTACTGCAAGTATTCATTTTGCCACCGGAGCAAATATTATACCCATACATGCTCGCACGTTCAAAAGCAACAACATTTGTATAATAATGAATATTTGACGACTTTGGAAAATGTCTTGAAATAGCACTACGAGCAAATCGTCTTAACGTCCTGCTCTTTCTAAAAATACGTGAAAGTTCTTTCCGAGGTATTCTGCTAGGTTCTCGTGAACGAACTCTTCGGCGGTTCTGATGTTTATCTGTGACACTGGCTTTAAATTTCTCATAGCGAGATCGACAATTGGACTTGCAAGTAGTCTCGTGTAATAAATCGTCACAATTCTCATCTGTTCTATCAGCTATATCAGAGCAATATTCCTGTGTCAACTTAAACAAATAAAGGGAAAACATTAAAACAGAAGCAGTTGAAAGAACTAAACCCATTGTGCACTGCTTGTATTGATATCAATTTTATGGATTTATGCGTACGTTCGCAGCGATTACAAATACAAAACAAGTGATGTTTACGGTAACAAGTTGCTTCTACTTGTACATATATAGTGCTTACCCCAAATGTTTGTCAAGTCGATTCCAGTTCTAAGTTCAGCTTCTACCAGCTTCTACTGATATTTGTGACAAGATGTGCTTCCTCCTTGAATGCTCAACGGCTGGGACTTGTTCTTCGATCGATTCGATTCGCAGTCCGAGTCTTCAAGACGGGCGTCAATGTCAGTAAGTTATTGGTCACCGTATTTACAGTCTTGTCAAGGTTTTAGTTCAAGTTTGTCTGGCAAGTATTGATTCAACTTAAGTGGAACTTTGATTGAACTTAATAAGTTTGCTTGGCAGGCTTCAGTTCACTCAGCAAGACAAGTCAGAGTCCGTCCGAAACAAAAGCCCCCGATTTCAAAAATAATTTGCGTGTGGGCCCTGACTTATCGATCGTTACTTTAACAGCAACGATGTGTGTGTATAGTGTATGAAACGAGG
>JANVCJ010070726.1:0-12599 GCA_026413505.1 Epizoanthus ramosus
CGCGCGCCCGCCCCCCCCCCCCGCCCCCCCGCCGCGCCCCCCCCCCCCCGCCGCCCCCCGCCCCCCCCCGCGCCGGCGCCCGCCGCCCCCGGCCCCCCCCGCCCCTTAAGTTCATGAGTAGTCTTCTATGAACACACATGAACACGCCTTTCCGGTTTGTAACTGTTAACTGTCGCATATATTTTAACCGATTTCTCTTGTTCAAACTATCTATGTCATTATCACAAATCTGGTGCGGTAATTTTAAATGCACGTGCACCAAAGGTCTTACGATTAAAACAGGGTTTCAAGATACTCAATAACGGCCATTAATTGCGTAGGAACTTGATGGTGTCGGCATTGAGATCCAATTACAACTACACTATTTATGGTTGCATCTCATTTATACCAATATCGATTTTAAAAAAAGGTGTTCTACTACGTCATTCCAGTTTCTATTTATATTGTCTAGATACACGCACGACTCTGTTTTCATGCTCTCTTTGACTATAAACAACAGTTCTAATGTTATGTTACATCAATACAAACCCAATAATTATGGTACTAATGGTCATTTTAAACTCGTGAACATTATATGAAGGGTTATAAAGTTGGTTTGTACTGCGGTATATATGATGAAGTGAAATGATCTTCGTAGTAATATAGGTAATTTAAGCAATTGCGAAAGGGAAGCCTGAAAATTATTTTTACGGGTGCAGTGCTCTACCAACTGAGCTATCAGTGAAGCCGTATATATGTTGGGAGCAGGTCAAATTAATGGGCTCATCTGTGCCACTGAGTAGAATGTAATGGTATAAAGTGGATTTGTACTGCGGTATATATGATGAAGTGAAATGATCTTCGCAGTAATATGTGTAATTTAAGCTTCATAGATCAGTTGGTAGAGCACTGCACCGATATCGCAGAGGTCACGGGTTCGATTCCAGTTCAAGTCCTGAAATTATATGAGGGGGTTTCGATGAAAATGTTTTCTCTACAACAACAGCTTTATTTTTGAGAATACTTTTAGCCACTCTTATTCTCTATTTTATCAGTATATTTTAATGACATTACTAATGAGCATTTAGACATTTTCAAATGCGCATTTTAAGAAATAAAGTTGAATTTATTATTTAGCAAAGTTTCACATATCCAAATTACTTGGGCTGTGGAATAATTTGTATAACTTTAACTGCACCTTTTCCTCAAAAGCGATATCGAAACTTAATGTTGGACTGTAAGCCGTAATCCTTCCGCGCCATTCCAATATCTCACTTTTTGTCTCAAATACCTGGAAATTGCTTCATTGTGACTGAAATAAATAAACTATATCAGACAAATGACGTGTATATCTAATGTCTTTGAGGCTATTACGGCAAAATCTTTTACTCTTAATTTTTTCCTTTTTTACTCTTTTCCGTCTATTCTGTACGATGTGGAACCATATGGGAGTGGGATCCTAATTGACTGATATATGTTTGTGACCTACAACGTTTGAAATTTGCAGCAGTTAGCGCTGTAATTGTAGCATAATTTACCGTTTGCTATTATTTAATAATTTGGTAGCGCCATTAATGATGATTTATGTGGAATAAACTATGTAAATTAGGATCGTTTTAGAAAATGGGATTTCTAAAAGAAACAAGGGATTAAAGATGTTTTAGTTCTTTAACAAAAGTGTGCTGTTGTTTTTGTTGTAGTAGTAATTTTACAACTGACCTATATCTTTAATGGTTTTCTTGCATTGTTCTAACAGTCATAACTTAAGTCAATCAGGTGGAAGATGTTACGATGGGGTTTACCGCAGAGTAACCAAACACTTCACAGAAGTACACAAGCGGAAGTGTTTGGTATAAACCTGTTCGCGTTCTTTACTTGATTTATAATTCAAACAACAATAAACTACTAATATAGAGAAACTACTGATATGCATTGAATACATAATACGTTGTTTGTTGAAATGCTATTGTAGTTTTTAAGAAAGCAAAGTTCAGTCAGTTCATGCTAATGTTGAGAGGCGAAGCGGGCGAAGAAACATACAACATTTAAAGGAACAATATCAAATTGAAAAGAGAAATAAAGAAAATAAATGGTAGTTTGTTATTGGAGTTTCTTCGTTTTGAAAATATACAAGTTTTTTTTGTTGAGTCTAGTTTCTTGGTACAAAGGTTAATATCTTGGTATGAATTTGATACTCAAGCAAGTATTTTAAACTAGTATAAATTTAGAGAAACTGCTTTAACAGAACGTTCTGTACTTTGGTACAATATAGTACCGTACAGTACCGTAGCTTTCAAAGCGTTGTTTATCTACGAATAGTTAAGTCCATGGTGAAGCTTTCTTCGAGCGAACAAATAATGAACAATCAATGTCATTTTTAAACAAAATGAAGAGTGAACAGATATGAAAGGAAAAAAAATACGACTTTGATGACAGCTGTCTCGCTGCGAATTTGCTACTTTACCAATGCAAATATTCTCTCGTTCCATTTGGACAGTCTGTTGAATTAATGAGACAAAATGTGGCAAAGCAATCACATTTTTCCCCCTCGATCGGAAACCTGAAGCGAAAGAAAGTTGCATTGGTGAAATAGGGCATTAGTAAACTCCATTTTGACAGAACTAAATTATGTGATTTCCTATTTATATTTTTATGACCTTGCTCTTGTCAAATCAATATACATTATACGTGTTTGTTTGTTTATCTCATCAAAATAATATAATTTTTCAACATTCTACTTTACCGTCTTTAATAGCACTCGGCTATTAAACAGTATCGCAAAAAGAATTCCAGCAATGCAGTTTGTTTAGAGAACACCATCGAATGTCGAAACCTAGACTTTATTGTAAATTGTAGAGCGATGCATCATTCTGATTCCTATATTTTGAAAAATATGTCTTAGTGTGTTTTAAACAAAAATTCTACTTGTAGTAAAACGATTGATATCAATATGCATAAAGACAACTTACACAAAGTCAAATTAATTTAGAAGTATGAATACATGTATGGATCTGGTTAGCATCACAAACGTCAAACGAGTTCACCTAAAATAACAATTTGAAGTGTATCCTTTGCTCTCTAAAGCTTTCGATCATGGCTTTAGTCCTGATACTAGAAGGGTAGACAAGACAAATTGTTAACATTTCTGCACGTAATGTTATTGAGTGAATGAGTGCCAACTAGGCTCGATCTACTTCCTGTTTATGTTGTAATCTTGGAGAGGATTATATCATCCAGAAGCAATAACAATCGAATATTTGTAATTAGAAAGAGTGCTCTTAATTCCTCGCCAAAGTTGAAAAGTTAAAAGCTAATCTACGCATTCAATGGCAAATTTAAGTTTCTGCTCTCAATCATAAAGTTTGTTGAAGGATATATTGATAAAGAATATAGCAAAAAGACTTGAAAGTTGTCAGTTTTTACTGATACGATTGACGTTTCAACTTCAAGTGATTACATGACTGTAATCACAGGAATAAAATCTTTATGCAGAAAATATTTCCGTTAACACAGTCTTTCCAAAGAACGAGTGACTTTTCTGTTCTAGTGTGGTGAATTTGTTTGGTTTTAAAATCCTGTTCTGTGTTGTAATATTTCCTCTGTTCAGTTTTTTACCTGATATATTAATTGTGCACAACTAAATTTCGCAAACTCGAAATACTCCGCACAATGAAAGTGAATCGTGACTTTTAGTTTGCATATCACGGCCTCCGTATCAAGACAGCATTATGTAACTACTTATGGCATATATTGTAATTTACAAATACTATGAATTCCAAAATGCATTGGAGGGAAAGAAGAAATTTTGAAAATATATTTTAAGATTAGCGACCCTTTGTGAAATAAAAAGAACAAATTGCGTTCCCAAATGAAAACAGATTGGCTAGTGTGTGAAGGTGACTTTGAAGTCTTGATTTATGGCATTGAGTGCAGATGTGCTTGTCCGTAAACATATGGGCGTGTTAAATTTTCAAAAAATGGGAAAAAAATACTTTCCTTGTATGGGATGTTAAGTAATTTCACTTTTTCTGGAGAACAATAAGGTCTAAACTCGCCAATTAGCATTCTGCTACTGCAAACTGCAATTTACACTAACGTTGGACTTGTTGTTCTTATAATTATACTTATTATATGGATGTGAGTGTTTTACTGAGAACTAAACCACTCATAGAATCCATACGACACTATATCCGTGTCCCGAGTGGGATATTTTCCATATGTTACGTGCGTGCGTAGCATATGGAAAATATGCCACTCTGGACCCGGATGTAGTGACGAAACATGATTCTCTGGGCTTCCTAAACCTTGTCTCATTCTTATCTTTTGTTCTCCATATAATAGAAAGAACATTTTACGGAATGCTCGAAGTTATGGACAAGAACAACATCTTAGTCGTTCGGAAGCCTCACTCGTGAGATATTGTTCTCTACGGTGTAATATGGTCTATTTATCAATCGAACGTGATCAGTGCATATAATGCAAGAGGCAAACCAAAAACATCATTTATGTAATAATACGTTCTATAAACCTGATTTCAGAGAGGAAATGATCTTCTAATGACTCATGTTTTAGTTCATATCCTAAAGAATAATTTTTTTACTAGAACACTCTAGTCACTTGCACCTTCTGAGAACGATTCAAATTTTCTTGGAAACCGTGCCTCGTACATGGAAGCAATTAATCCGAAATGTGCAGAATTGGTGACTAATTTTAGTTAATGTTGCATCCAAATATTTCGTATTGTGACTCGACATCATTGAACTATAGGGAGATAATTGTTTTCTTCACAAAATAAATAAAGATACCAGTATTTAAAAATCAATCCGTGACTGATCGGTGCCAAATAAACTAAACCAAAGAGAAGCAAGGCTGATCGAACGGATTGATAATTATTTATTTCGGTTTCTACTGCCAAGCCAAAATGTTGAACAATGTATTACATGTGGATAAGTTTAAAGCCGTTCCATAAGCGTTACATCTTTTTTGTTTATCATTTATAGTCTACTGCTGATCCTGATCTATAATAGATCCGGCTACAACTGTAATTGTTTGTCCAAGTGGTCCTTGCATTAATAAAAGTTGCCAAGTAAACCAGCCGATTAACGTTTGTAGGGCATTGTATTTACCATGGGCAACATTTATTGAATCAGAATGCCTATATAATTAGAAAAGAAGCATTTAATTTTCCGCAAAATGAATTGAAAGTCAGGAGCCTGTCTGTTTATTTTCCAAATTTCAGTAAATCGCATATTAAGAGCAAAGCTGATAAAAGACACAATATAACATTGTATTGTTGTTGAACTAATGATATAATTAGTCAGGATCTTAATTGAAATGGTATTTTGATGGATACAATTTCTGTAATTTATTCTTTACAACCGATGATTGAATTCTGAAATGTAATGTTAGACTATTAGGGCAGGTGCTATAGGATAACACAATTTCTACATTGTGTCTACAAAGTCATTGCAATAGTATATTTCATGTACTACGAAGAAGTATAAACTGTACATAAGATACAAAAATGATATGTAGCTCATTTAGCGAAGAAGACCAGGTTAGATCGTCAAAACATTTTAGCAGATATTTCCATACACTCACTGAAACAGTTAGAAATTGCTAAATATAGGGTTTAAGGAAATATATAGTAATGTTAGAATTAATGTATTATTCCAACTTCTTTTGTAAATTTGTGTAATGTTTTAAACGTTTGAAAAATGTGCTGTTACTCCAGATGCAGTTGAAAGTACTTCTGAGATGTTTCTATTTAGGCAATACATTTAGCTCAACAGTCATAACTAAAATATTCTTATAAAGCAGTATTGGGTGCCCAGCCACTACTTACTGTTAATTTTCAATATTTGTAAACACTCTTTTGTTAAAAACGCTGGAAATAAATTGTTGTTGTTGTTATTGTTGTTATTAAATTATTTGGCACGAATTCACCTATAATTATCCAAAATGACGTTAATATAAGAGTGGTGAACTGAGGCTCTGCCATGCAATATTGGCTTCCTTTCATTTTCAGTTCAAGCGGATACACATATTTCTCAGAATTTGTTCTCAGCATTGTTGGAATAGAATAATCAATAATATTACTACCGCTTCTGTCACACAAGCATCATTTTGCATGCTCGATGTGTTCACTAGTTTATTTATAGGTATACACGCAATATCGAAACTGCTGAACTTACATCCATTACATGTCGTTTTTGATGCTTCTCTAAGTAGTACCTAAGTTGTTTATTTACGAAAAACTTTAGATTCTTGGTTTCCCATAAACAAACAAAGTCATGTACAGCAACACGGAATAGATTAGAATCTGATAACTAGTTCCTAGATCAATAAAATAAGTACAGATCATGAACAAATATTTCGTCTCAATTTAAAATTAAGCAATGTTAAAAAAGACTGCGAGTCTTCGAATAGGCATGATGATGCGATGTAGCTAGTGGAATAACTAGAAGTTACGAAACTCTCTACTTCACAAAACGGAACCTTTCACTAGAATCCACGATTCACTGAAGGACAGTCCTTTACTATTAGCTATAAGATAAAATATAATCTATTCAGTGTGATTTAACACTATTTATTCTTTGCAGATTTTTACCAACAGGTAGTTGGCATCGCAGATAGAAATTTCACTTTTTGCTCAAATTCCACCGACACGAAGTTGCATGGTTAGAAGGGTGTTTTCGAACCAAGTGTCACTTAGTCTCGTAGTTTAATTTCCACAATATTTAGTTACGATATTTGTGTTCAAGCGTCATTTAACGACTTGTTGTGATCTATATTAGACATGCACTCACAATAAAATTATTGGAATGTGCTCATGTGCAGTTCATCATGTAATTTTCAGTTTATGCTGCACTTTTTGAACAGCAGCCAAACTTTGATATCTTATCCGGTTTCTAAAGTAGCAGTGTCTTCTTATAGAAATCGATCCAATGGTGTGCTCTTCTTAGAATTTACGAATTTAATGAGGTATGGAACGAATATAAGTTCTTGAAAAATGACATGTTAGAATCAGTCGTTGAGGTAGATAACCTCAGTGCATGTTCATCTAGTTGACCCGCGCTTTGCAACCGCCAACCAACTATGAAGACACCAATTTACTCACTTCTTGCTGTTCTTTTGTTAACATCAACGGTAGCCAAAGAGGTTTCAGATGTTGCAAAAACTCAACTGACAGGTACGGAGAGAGAGGATTCCACATCCCACAATTTTAAACATTCTTTTATCAAGTATAGACAACTTTTGAGTGAATCTGTTTGTATTTCATAATCTAATGCGTATTTTCCTACTCACTGACATAGACAAGAAAGATGAGAAAGCTGCTCCAATTCCCCTGACCGAGGATGAAAAAGACGACAAACCAGAAGCTTCATTGGACAAGAATGAATCCTCAGGTATATGTTTGGTTTATTAGCCACAACGAGTTACACTTTAGAAGCGGTTTTTTGACAGCTGTCCTTGAGAAACGATAAAACTCTGATGATTAATTTTGTTGTACTGAATACAAAAGTTATACTACTTGTCTCCTTTCGCTGATACTGAGCGGTTTATACATGATTTTTTTTCTCTTCCAAACTTCGTTAATCCAATAACTTGTTTTATACTCTGCTTGTTTTATAAACTGTACAAACTGCAAACTGCAAAGCACGGCAGGCAGACTGGTTACCAGAGGAAACAAATCTGAAGATATATTAACTCCAATTCTCTGGTCAAGTACATAGCTCTTAATGGTTGTGCTCCCGACTGCATTATTGAACAACAACAATACAACAACAACAATTTATTCAAACTCATAAATACAATAAAGGTTATACTTTTTCCCACACGCAAATAGCAAATGCTAATTGTGGCAGGGGGAAAAAAGAAAAACAAGGAACTAAAAGCAAGGAAAGGAAAGAAAGGAAAAGGAAAAGAAAAGAAAAGCAAGGAACTAATTCACCACTACACTCCTGCCCGTACTTTACACTCTACCATTTTACCGTTCCTAAATCAAGGACAAGAAGCTAGAGACAAAGTTTAGTTCACATCTTAAGTTACCCTTTAATTATGAATTGTAATTAGATTTTATGAAATTATCTTTTGAACGAATTGTCTATTATTTTTATTATAACACATACTTACTAATACGGCAAGGTGTTTATTCATCATTCGCATAGCAATTTCATAAGCATCTTCTTTTGGTCTATAATGACAAAGTATTCTAAACAATAAAACCCTAGCTAATTAAGTTAATAAATTAACGTCATCATATTACAAGTTACATCGTATGTTGCATGACCTTACTGCTTACATGTTCATTCTTTCTTGCTTAGTTGCAGCTTTCATTTTCTTCTTTTGCAATTCTTTTCAGTTCTAGACGGTGAGGGAGTGAGGGGGATATTAGTGTCAGGAATGCATTAGTACGAATTAAAAAACACTCTAATATCGACATTTTGAGAGATGCTAGTAGCATTTCACGGATCCTAACCTATAAATTAAATGTTTAAATTTTAGATATTTTGAAATTAAAGTAATCGCTACATGCAAGTAACCGAGTTCGCCAGCTGTTTTATTCATATGGTTACTTTCTAGTTTAATCCCATAATAGGTGTCCATGGAATAAAGCTTTTCGTTATTTACTTACAAGTGCTGATATTTCAATAACTGATCTCTTGACGAAGCTTCCATAACACTTGATAACATGTACTTGAAGATGTACTAACAATAACCGCGTCCAATATAAAGTTAGGACCGTTTTTTAGTGGGCTCAGAATTGAGGTTAGGGTTAGGTCGATTTTACTCAATTACTCGATGGGAGTGGGTTTAGGGTTGGGGCTGAAGTGAAGGTTAGGGACAGGGTAATTTTATTGAATATTTTGTTATAAGTTGTATAATTATATAATAATATAGACACGTCCACTTTTAAACGAGCTCTTTTAAGTTCCCGAGTGCACGAGTATAAATAAAGAATATTATTATTATTATTATTATTATTATTATTATTATTATTATTATCCAGCTCGGTTAACCCTTGAACTGCCAGGGGGTGGTAGGGAAGATCATTTTATCACCCCTATCATTTTGTATGGTCTACTTTTCGGTCTGAACGAGTTAATAATGTATTTTGTGGTGAAAATACCAAACTTGCTCGTCCTTAATTAAGAAAGATGCATTGAAATTTTGTACATTGTCACTACCTTTAGATGAGGAAGTGCAAGAGAAAAGAACATACGTCCGTCCACGCTGTGGCTCATATTTCTACACCCCGTACTCCCACAAGTGTTGTCTTGGCAAAGTTGTTCCGAAGCGATTTCCATGCCATCACAGATGTGGATTACGCTTGTTCAACCCATCGACTTTGAAGTGCTGTTACCCACACGTGGTTCCAAAAATCTTCCCTTGTCGCCGTGTATGTGGCGGTCGCAGTTACAACATATTTAAATTAAAGTGCTGTTATAACAACATAGTACCACGGAAATTCAACTGCAAGCGATACTGTAATGGTCGCTTGTTTAATATGTTTACCACTAAGTGCTGTTATAAGCACATAGTACCACGAAGATTCAACTGCAAGCGATACTGTAATGGTCGCTTGTTTAATATGTTTACCACTAAGTGCTGCTACAGTCACATAGTACCTCGAACATTTAATTGCAAGCGTTATTGTAATGGTAAGCGCTATAACGTCATCACCAGAAAGTGTTGCTCTAATTTCATAGTACCCAGGCAAATCAACTGTCACAGGAAATGTGGGGGTGTTGTGTATGGGATCTTTACCCACAGGTGCTGTGAAGGAAGAAGAATCGTGTCAAGGAAGTCCAGCTGCGGCCCTCGCTGCGGTAACTATTACTACAACCCTGGCATTCAGCTCTGTTGCGCCGGTAAAAGGTACCTCAGAGTTCACGGTTCTAACAGCAGATGTTGTGGGAGCTCCCTGTTTAACAACCGTAGCAGCCAGTGCTGCCGTAATAAGGTGATGCCAAAGTATTATCGCTGTTACTACTACTGATGCGGTTATGATTCAATCGCAAGTTAAACGTTTTGGCATAGATATGTAGAGCGATTTCGTATAAGTGTCGCAAAGTCGTGTTATGTCTTTGTATTTACTTTATGCGATTGCATTGGTACGTCAATTCACTTCCAGTGAATCACACAAAAGAAAGCACTATTAAAACTGACGCTGAATTTTATATATTGTAAAGCGCTGCTGGATTTGTAGTAGAAGAAACGCTATATAAATGTTGATTATTATTATTTATTATTACTGTTTGTTAGTGAATCATGCTTCACAGTAATTAAAAACCAGATAGAAATACGTGCACGTACGCGGGTGTACTGCATTTGGCCGCCACAGTCTTGAGACACGTAATTCATTTCCCAACCATTTTGCAACTATCTTTTTGGCTAAGGGTACTACTGAACTAAATTAACTACTAAATTATAATGTATTGTAATTTGCTTTTGTTTATGAGACACTCATGATAAAAGCCGGTTGTCTTCTAGATTAAGCATTATGGTCATGTATTTCTTGGGCATTAAGGTAAAGCAGTTTTCCTGTAGAAAATGAACAGGAATAATATTATCAGACAAATAGCATCTTGTCTGAGTTCAGTCACATGACCATATTTTAGCGACTCATTTGACAAGAAATCAGTTGTCCGTTGGCATATGCGGTTTGTAAGTCGAAGACCACAACCATAGAAAACGTAAATATTTTATTGCATTGGTGGAAGACAAACCTCTTTTTTTTTGTTGAGTAGCAGTATTAGTAATACCTGCTGTTTCCATTTGCACTTATTTTATTTTCTTTCAAATACTTAATAGATAAACTAAAAGGAGATGACGAGTAGGAGACTTTCTGATTACGGATGCAGCTGTAACCTGATACAGTATTTATACAGCTATCATTCTATCCTTTTTCTATCCAATAAGACTGGTTTCCATATGTAAACGCCGTAAGCAGCATCCCAGACAGTGCTGGGGCAGTGACTGGGGCATGTCTACGGAAGTGTCGAGTTCTATGGAAACACTCGGTTCCGATGTCTGGGGCGGTCTGCGACACACTGTCTGGGATGTCGGGAAAGTTGAATTGAGTTCAACTCTTCCGGTTATTACGCCACCGCAGACAAGGAAAAGTTTGAATGGAAACACTTGTCTGCGGTGAACTGCGACACGCCGGGGACATTGTACTGTTTTCACGAAGTGACATGATTCGAAATGTCGAATAGAATTGCCAATTTCCGGTGCATAAATGATAAATCTTGAAAGGATTTTAGGTGCTTTTTCAGAAAGATATCACGCACCCAGAACCGGTGTTAGTTTCATGTAACCAACACGGAGAGCAAGTTGGCAGTGAAGTAGTAGTCTTCTATTTACCGCGGCCATATATAACTACCTTTTGTTTTCGCGAAGAGAGCGCCAAGGATGAATTTGGCCAAAGGCCAAAAATCAAGAACTGCGATCGCCCACAGGCACCGCATGAAAATAGGAACACTTGTCTGCGATGTCTGCGACATGTCTACGGCATGTCTACGGTACATGCCCCAGTCACTGCCCCAGCACTGTCTGGGATGCTGCTTACGGCGCTTACGGTTATATGGAAAGCAGGCTTTATGGCGATGATGTTGTGAAATGTTAGTTCCTTCTTAAACAATATAATAGTTAACAAGACAACTTGTACTGAAACTTGTAGTGGCTTAACAGAGACCCTAAAGACGATAAGAGAAAAGACAATACCACTCAGAGAAGAACATATCTTAAGAGAGCGAATGCCTGAGTATCCGTGATAATAGTCCAGTTTCGTATTCCCAATTGTCGCTGATTACAATGACTACAGACTCATTTGTACCGTGTTAGCTTCGACTGGGTGTTAAATATTCAAAAATGCAAGAGACAAAGAATAGAAGTCGCACCTCCAACAATACACAGAATTTAAATGGATCGTATCTCTTTTGGTATTTATGAATATTGCATGCAAAATCGAGGTTATACCACTGTAAAGTTGAGTCTGTACTGTCATTGAAACCAGCGGAAATTGCAATACGAAACTGGGCTATTGCCTTGTTAGAGTTAGAGCGTACACATGTTTACCACGCATTAGTTAAACTGATTACTGCTTTGTTGCTTTGCAAAGGTTTTGATCGCTTGGAAATAACATAAAATAGCTTGAGTTATAAAATTTATAATGATTTCAAATAATTGTCATGGTGCAAGGCAGTATGTATATCATCTCTTGGGTAATATGCTATTATAACTAAAACCAAATTGTGACTGTAGCTACACCACATATTATTAATGTATGCAACTTTCCAGATGTTACAGCTATCGGCCTTTGTTTTGTAATCACACCTAAAATATTGTTCTTTCAATAAAGGGTAAGGAACTAGTGATACACTCTTTGTTGTCTTTGTAACCTTTACTATGTCATCAATGTAATCTCCAAATGCTGGCCCCAACCAAACCGCCAAACGCGGAAACTTCTCACGTGACATAGCGGTGCAAACAATTCTCTCTGCTATTAATAGTACTTCCTGCTTGCAATTCATTCCTGTTTTTGTGGCGAAAGGCCTTCTGGGAAGGCTTTCGCCACTATGTCATGGCGTTGGGTGAATGAATGAGTGAAAGCG
>JANVCJ010070737.1:0-21129 GCA_026413505.1 Epizoanthus ramosus
AATTACATTTTAGCAAAAATTTGTTCCTGTGCCTACACGATGATATAAGTTCGTTACGCTTATTTAGTGTGCATCGAGAGGGCTGGCAAATTATGACATACTTTTCCCTGAGACATAAATTGCATCGTTTACTTGCGCTATTGTAAGATTTCGCTTGTGAAATAGTTAGCCATGTGATTTTGTAGTCAATTTTACTATCTTTCATATTCCAAACGTATTTGCTCAGCTCTGTAGAGTTTCTCTTAGATAAGTTCCTGAATGAAGCTGTATGATTTCTATATCTTGTCTTGAATTCGTTATCAGTGAGGCCCACATATGTTTCACATGTGTTGTTGTCTTTACGCTTTACACATGCCTGATATACCACCGAAGATCGCAGGCAGTGTCCGTTAAGAGGACAGTCTTTCTTGTTGCGGCAGTTACATGTTTTATTATTTGTATCGTTGTCGGGCTTGTTAGTACTGTCATGTTCCTTGAGTAGTGTCTTATTGTGACCATCGATAATCTGCTTAACGTTGCTTACACAGCTGTAACTTATCTTAATAGTGTTTCTGTTGAATATTTTCCTGAGATTGTTGCCCATTGGAAAACAGTTGTCGACAAGGTTAAGGAATTTCTTGCCAACATTAGTGTCTACATTCTTACTAAACGGGGGGTTGTACCACAAGATGTTCTTTCTCTGTCTGTTTCTTTTGCTGCTGTTGGTTTCCGGTGGTTTAAACTCGAGCTTGTGGTTGTATCCGCTCTCATTCAGTGCTTTCTGGTAGGGCGGTGCTGCGAGATCAAATGATTTCTTGTCAGATGAAATAGATGAGAGGCGTCTGTTGATGCCTTCAGGTATATTTCTAATAACAGAGGGTGGATGGTTGCTTTGCTTGTGGACGTATAACGGGATGCTGTCTGGTTTGCTATATGGACCGTATGTGTTGTCAGTAAGATTGAAGGTCACGTCCAGGAAGTTTACAACTTGTTTGTTAACCTCTATAGTAATACGCAGGCCGTGTTCTTTAAATATGGAGCAGATCTTTTTCTTGATTCTTTCTGTTTCTTTTGGCGTGGCGTCTGTTACGGCTAAACCATCATCGCGGTATAGTCCTATTTTATCTCCGTGGATAGATTTAAGTTGAGATAGTAGGAAACAACCCACTAACTCACACGTTTCCGCTCCATCGAAGCTCCCCATTGTCACGTCGAAAAGGCTAGTGCTCTTTTTCTGCCATTCTTGTTGTTTACTAGTGAGGAGTGAACTCTTCGCGTGCATGATGATGTTTCTTTCGTCTTCCGTTATGCTGTCGTAATTAGAAGCGTAATCTAGCGCTTTGCTCAGAAGATCTGCTGTGATGGACGGGTAAAATTCTACAACATCAAAACATATAAAATTATGCTTATCTTTGTTATCAATGAGGTTGAACCATTTGATGACCGCGGCTGTACTCTTCCATTGATTGATCTTCGTTTTCGCTACAATCTTACCATTTATTCTGTCCAGTATTTAAATATAAATATATATAAAACTTATATCACGCCTTACATTACATAAAAAAGTAAGTATATTGGTTAAAAATTAAAGATCGTGCGCTATTTTAAATAGATGGGTCTTAATTTTCGATTTAAAAGAAGTGATGCTGTCAGCTGATCTGATGAAAAAAGGTAGAGAGTTCGAGAGGATCGGTGCCTATACATAATAGGAGATTGCCTTTTTTCTTTCCAAATTTTTTATCACAACAACGTTAGACTCGAATCAACAAAGAAAGCTTTGTAACTTATAAATTTAATATCTTAGGTATATTTAGGGCCCCCAATGATAGCAGTTTTTTTGTAAGCTGAAGGGGCAACCCTGATTAGATAAATATTCATACATTCATTCAACACTGGAATACACATCTTATCCGGAAGTCATGATACTATATCGGGACAGTCTGATTCACTCTTTTACCAAACTGAATACCATGGTGGTGCACCAGATATTTTAGTGAAAGTGCCACAACAAGAAATTGATCATGTGTCTGAGCACATTATTGAAAACGATTGTGTTAATTAATATCAAATGTATTTTGATTATGCTAGGAGATCCCTTAATACCAGTGCCCCAACTAATTAGCAAGAGGCACACAAATTATATCTCAAACTTTTGGATGCTGCTGAGAATGGTAGTTAGTTACTGTGGGAACACATTGATCTAATATTGCTCTGCATCATATGACATTCGCAGTGCCATCCTTTTTCCTCTTGTGACCTTTAGTCTTTGTTCTCTGTCACTCAATTCTGAAAAACCGATTTTTATATAACCTCTTCTGCTTTACTGGTCCTATTAGATGTTTGAGAAACTCGAGACTTCCAAATGACTGCCTTCTGTTTTCTGTAACTACTAAGTGAATTGACCTTGCCAATAAAATTCACACTTTGCCCCTCGTTGGGTGGTTTAGGGCTGTTTCCTGTTTTGAAAGAAGCAAAAACAATGCAATTTGAAGCCATTATGTAAACCCCCAGCTTCATCCATACTGCACATTAGTGCAGGCTAGGATTTTGAGCCTGCGAAAACTAGTGAAAAGATAGTCAGAAATCACACTCATGCATCACATAATGTACCTCAGTGACAATGATTCACTTTTTTGACAAGAGTGTAGACTAATGTTCTTAATAATAGTATGTATGACAAGAGTTATTTAGTAGCAGTATAATTTTCAGTATACATGCAACAGCAATATGATGATTGCTGATGAAGCTGACATTACAATTTGGCTTAATACATAACTTAATGTACCCCAAGATGAGTTTCAAAATTGCTTCCATCGGCAAAATGTAAATTTTTTTAAAAAATACATTTTTTGGAGCAATTTTCCATCAAATTTCAAGAATTGTTGAATTGGAGCGAAGCTGTGTGAAAATGTACAGATTCCTTACACAGTGGGAAGGAATAATCTGGTGAATATTGGGTAAATGTCAGGTTTGCCCGACCTGCATGGTGGTGCAGGGCGGTACAATGACATGCATAACAAATCATCAACGTGCACGTGACTGTGCACTCAGCTGTTTTTGAAGCAGCTGAACTTGCAGCTCAAGGTTTACCTTCTTGAGCTGCAAGGTTTCCTTTTTACAAAGGAGTGCCTCGTACTGCACTCTCAAAACATCGTCCTGCGTAATTTTCTTCTTTCTCCATGCTGCCCTCCTTCCCGTTAGCAAGGCTGCATACCAGTGGTGACAGTACCTCTGGTGTGCATGTGCCAATGGTATTTTCTGATCTATCAATTGTTTGAAGACCTACACCACCTGCTGTTTCATGTGGCAACTCGGCCAAAATCTCACCTACTAAAATGAATATGCCAGAACAATGACAATGCAGCAAACATATAAATGACCATGGCTAAATGCGAATTACTGAATATCAGTAATGAATGTAGAAGAATCAAGTCTCTCTGTTATGTATATTAGAAAACTGATATTTGAGCAAATTTTAAAATATTTTTTTATAAACAGACATTCTAATTTTCCCTGAATTACATATACATTAGTAGTATACATGTACGTAGTCAGTAGATTAGTTCCTAGTTGGAGTAATTAATAAAATAGGGTTGTGATGGTTCTCTCAAATTTGTACGAATATTTACAAGTACACAATATTGAATATGACAAAAACTCGAAAACTGCAAACTGCTTAAAATCAATTTAGGTAGATATTGCCCCTCTCCAAAAAACATTTTTACAGTGAAGAGCCACGAATACAGTCAATTTAAAAACTATTTTTTAAAGTTTGATTCGCGTACAGTATGTGTGCTCGACTACTCAAAAAGTTGTCACTTTCATATGTCGCTAGTAAACCAAATGACTACACGATAAAATGCAATATAAATACCAATATCCCAGCTCATGAGCAGATGAATAAGCCGTTTTGACCCCTTATGAACATCTAGCAAGCATGCGCAACGAAAACGGTGTCAAGTGATGCAGATCATGTTGTCATGTGATTTCCTGTCATATGAAGTCCATTATTTGAGAGGTACACAACGTTTGTCGTTACACCAAGTCACAAAAGCAGATAAACAAACTGAATACTGGTGTATTTTCAAACAACTCCAAATTTTTCTGTGTTTGGCGAAGGTTGTTTTGGAGCAGGCCCATCGCCAGTCCTTTGCTGCTCTATTCGGAATTGGTTCCTTTTTTGCAGCCCTTGTTAGGTTTGACCACTTCTCCTTTACTTCATTTACTGACCTTGGAGCAACTCTGACCACGTTTACGGCTGCTGTGATGTTCTCCCACACTTCTTCTTTAACTTTATTGGTGATGTTGTTTATAAAATGAAAGTTTCTTCCACTTTGTGTGTGATGATGGAAGTTTCTTGCAGCGAAAAGCTGAGCTTGCGTTTTTTACGCTAGTTCCAGGGCAAGTCTTGACAATTTCCAACTCTGGCTCAGGTGCAGATTGTGAATTTTCTACAAACGCAGCCATTAGACTGAACTTGGCATTAACAGGACCTTTGGGCTTCAATGGCGGGGCGGGGCATTCCATGAGGCTGGTAATGGAATCTGGCAATCTTTTATTGAACGTCCTTGCAGAGTTGGGTCGACATTAGCATGAACCACCTGGTCTTGGGCATCAACGCGTTGGTAAATCGCCATTGCAGTGCCATGGATCGTACGCTTGCCATCGGGAGTATCTTCGGCGACTTCGACGTTATCAATTGCAAAGAACACATACCGTCCCTTTACGATGTCTGGAGAGAGATAGACACTATCATTCTGCTCCATTCGTTGAAGGACATTTGATTCGATCTGGGATTCTACTCTTAGCACTCTGTTGTAATCTACTGACATCCCAAACCCGTGGAGTAAGCTGATTATCTCAGCTATATCTATTTATTTCCATAAAATAATCAATGGTGCATAACAATGATCTAGAACACTAAGCGTGAGCAAATTTGTTCTGGTTCTTATAGGAAACAGTGTATCTGTCTTCAGTAACTAAAATGTTCTGGGCAAACAGAAAAGTTAAACAAAGATTTCAACTATTTTTTAACACTTCTAGTTCAGCATACATTTCTTAACATTAATTTCTAACATTTGTAAATAATTTTAGTTATTATCATCATCATCATCAAACTAAAACTAGAAGTGGTGAAACTATTATTGTCCGTGTACTATTTCCAGCTACATATACATATATATAATTAGTAGTTTTAGTAGTTGTTTTAGATTTCTCAAAGGTATATGATACCTGCTATAGCATCAACTATATCTCCATCCATCAAGTGTAGGTGCTTATCTTCGGCTTTTATGGTTTGCTTTGGATAAAATTTACCAAGCAGGTTCAATGCAACGTTGGTCTTCGTTCTTGCATTCCCAACGCCTGCATTTACAATGATGGGGTCCATCCAAATACCGGACCCTATTTCTTGCCACTGAAGCATGATCAAAACGGGTATATTTAGCGAGTTACTGTGTCAATTGCATGTTTCTTTCCCTTTTAATTTAGTTATTATTTATTAAATTTTATAATATATTCATATATATATATACAATGAGGCACTTGTTCAGAAAAAAATGCCTTTCATGATGCTAATACTGCACTAAAACTATATGCGGTTAGTTGTCACTATAGACATTTAAAAAACTATATACACTGCTGTCGATTAGTACATTATTGATCATTGTATTTGTGGACAAATACTTTAATGAAATCATTATCTCGTAACTGATATTATTAGAGCTGGTGCACCAGCTGAGTAAATATATAAACATTTACAGCAGGAACAGTGTGATCATCCCACACAATACGTACATTTGCTTCAATAACCGGAATATTCAAACGCTATTTAACAAAACGTACCTTAAGGGCCACAGCAATAGCTTGTGTCAGCTGCAGTTTTGTCTTTAAGGCGAACTATCTATGCTTTCAGGAGCTTCTTTTCCTGGTTGTTGTATATTTATACACTTTGGGGGAGGAAGAAGTGATTTGGGTTGTTCCCCACCCTGTGTTCGATGGGGACGTTTTTCTTCCTCCCGAGCTTGTTTTACGGTTCTTTTGTTCGTAGTGTTGCAGCTCGGAAGCGACTCTAAAATGATCACTGTGTCTTTGTTTCTTTCATTCAGTTGCTCCAACTCCTCCTTTTTTGGTCATCTTTCTTCACTTTCTTAGCTGACTTTTCTCCTGTGTATAATATTGACAAAGAGTATTTGAAACTAGTGGGACTTTGCCATGCACTGTTCTTACTCGGTCTTATTTTTAGGCGATTTTAGCCTGAATGTTCCTATTCAGTTTCTTCCTATTACTAAGAGGCGTGATGAGTAGAACAAGTCGTTTGACACTAATTACATTATGCCAGCAATGATGTCCGCCTTAGCAAACATTTGAAAATTATGTTTTGACGGAATAACTTGCTTGTTATATATTCTGGGTAATAAAATTAATATTTTCATATCATATTCCGGTTAAGCGCAGTGTACCTTTCTTCTTGGGTCCCACTCCTTGCACCTGAGCAGTCACGTCTGCCACATTCTTTGTCACTTCACTTCTGGTAGATCGATGCGTGTCTAGTCTGGATACGAAGAACAATTGCGTACTTGGTTGTACATACAATACTAACAGTTGGAATTTGATGATTATGATACTCAGTTGTAGTTATAGACAGTTTGGGATGGTTAAGACCAGCGTTTTGGCTCATGTTACATCACGAACAAAGGATGGCAGAAAGCAGCGCTTTTTGTTTGGTACTTTCCGTAGCCTAGAAGTAGAAACTTTCAGAAACTGTCAGTTATGCTACCCGTATCAGTTTTTAATAATAAATAATTCCAATGTTCTTGAAACAATTTGAAATCAATTGTTTCTGTGAACAGATCTTCGCCACTCAAGGTGAATTATCAAAAGCCTCGGCCAAAATATGTGGTTCGTAAATAAAATCGTGTAACTTGATGAACCATAAACTGTGATAAACTCATAAAATACGACAACTTGAACTTTTAACAGAATGAGTCGACAAAACACAACAATATTTCAGAACATACATGTATAGCATAGAGGTGAAGAGCAAGCAGTATGAACATTTACGGTGAATACTGGATGTCATACCTCCAATTTGTCCAAGATAGATAGATAGATGTTTTATTTATAATTACTTTACAACCTCAAGGGTTGAATTACGCAATTATTTACAATCATTTAAAAAGAGGGAATTAAAATTAATAATAATAATAATAAATTTTTATAGCGCCTTTTGCATGGCTTCAAAGGCGCTGATACATATAGCCTATACTATGTTATAAAAATAATTACAACTTACTCTCAGTTATGCCATTCGTATCATGTTATAAAATGTATGTTGTATTGTGCCACATTTGTTACAGAATTTAGTTGAAATTTATAAAACAGTGTAATATTTTGGTAGGAGTGAAGTTGATGCTCATAAAGAAGACTTCTTCTCCAGAAGACAAAATGAAAATGCTGCAAGACCTGAGTAAGTTACTAAAGAAGTTGTAATTAATATAATTAATATAGTTTTTTTTTTTTTTTTTTTTAGTTTATTACATGCATGCAACAGCCATGCAAGGTGAATTCATACAATACAATACAATACAATACAACACAACACAATTATCCAATCATTTAAAGTTTTAGTTGCAATGAATAATTTACAAAATTTACATGTACTAATATTTTAGTAGCTACTAATAGTTTATAATAATATTATAGTTAGTTAGTACATACTACCAGTTATACGTCATTTACCATTTTATTAATATTAAGTTACTGAATTGTTATAATTATTAATTTTGTTATTACTAGGTTATGAAATATTTGATGTAAAACTGTAATTTCATAGGTTATTTGATTATGTAAAACCAAGGAGGCCTGGCAGAATGCTTTAAATACATTATTATTATTATTATTATTATTATTATTATATTTTAGGGCAAAGTTGTCCTCTTAAAACAGTGCAGAATTCATAAAATAACCAGCCACACTGCACAGCAACTGAACTGTTCAATAAAAAGTATAATTATATCATTATCTTAATCCGGTTTGATTTTATTTAATTATTTTAGATCAACTAATAATACAATAATAATAATATTTAATAATAATAATATATTGATTATAGTTTGCAAATGTGCATTTTAGTTAAAAGCAGTCTTGAGTGAATCCATTTTCTGATTACGCAATTAATCGGTATGGACACTTTGTGCAACTATCCAGAAATACCTACTTCATAATTATCCAAAATTATATATATATGATTGTATGTAACTGTTTTACAAGTCTAACTACTTTCCATTTACATGCAAAATGTATATGGTCGAGTACATATTTACCAGAAAAAATATTTGATTTTTAGGAATCTTCCACCAAGTCAGGGGGGCAAGTACGTGGGTTTTGGCTCATCACCAGTCCCTGTAGCCACAAACAGCAATTCAGGTACTGTGGTGAAAATGTCACTGTCACTAGTACCTGGCATATATGTACATTTGTACATGTATGGTGGTCTCAACAACAAGTTGAGCCAAAGATACTTTAACATAATTTATAATACAAAAAATATGATTGATTATAGATTACATAATCATTGATGATAATTTTTTTAAAATTTTTATAAATAAACAATTTCTTTCACCCATTTGAAATACACGTAATACAAATATATTATTTTGTATTTAATGTAGCACATCTTTTATTTTAGGTTGGGACGTTGCATTGTCTTCTTTTTCATCAGTAAGTATTATAATCAATATAATTAATTATTATTATTATTATTTATTTTTCTTGGTGAAAAGGTTATCTTAAATCAGAATTCCTCAACAGTCTTTTACACAAAACATTATTTAAAACATTTCTATTTTCTTGGGTTTAGTCTAACTTGTGATTCATCCATGAGTACTGATTGAAATAAACGATGAACAATTAGAATTATTGCATTTCCAATGCATTGTATGCAGCCTTCTTGTTTAAAAACCCCCTTCTACAAAAGAACAAAACATAATTCTAGCCCTGAATGACCAAGCAGGGTGTGAATTAAGGATTTTTTCTGGCCTACAAATGTCCAGTTTTGTTTTAGATGTTCAGAATGATTTAATGTAAGTTACTATTTCAGATCTGTAGGCTGTTAAGTTTTTGGCCTACAAATCTCAAGATTTGTCCTACGTTTCGTCATTTGTAGGCCGCTAATTTGCACCCTTGCCAAGAAGGGAGGGTCATTTTGATCCCCCTAAGATTTTTTGACCTACTTTTTTTGTCTTTAGAGCAATAAATATTAACACTACATTTCTGTTAGCTGTAGCCTGCTAAATCATTCATTGCTTGACAGTAATAAGATGACATCAGTATCTAATCTATAATTTGTTAAGTTTTGCTTTTAATATAACAAAATCTGAAGTTTTAGAAAAACCTGATTTTAAACATAGATTTTTTTCTTTATATTGTTTATTTCAGTCTATGGATTTACTTGCAAAATAGTTTTTTGGTTTTTTTTTAATTTGTTTTGAAGAATTTCTGAAAAAGTTCAAAAGATGCCCAAGTCTATTGTAGTTTACATTGACTGTCACCTTGGTAACAGCAATCAATGAAGATGTAACTGTTACCATGGAAGTTGATTAGCTGTATCTGTATCTGTAACCATATAATTGAAAAACATAGGGGAAGGGAATGACCAAGCAGAGATACCTTGGTCATCCAAGGTTAATTTAAATTAGCCTCCTTCGCAGATGTTCGTGGCTGTTGTCATGCTTGACTGATTCACATTTAAATTAGCCTCCTTTGCAGATGTTTGTGGCTGTCGTCATGCTTGACTGATTCACATTTCACTCCATCATTAACAGTTGAAACAGAGTTCTAGGCATGATTATGTTAGCCCAACAAATGTCTACGAGGCTAGGGAAGCTAGCAATTAATATTTGTAACCCTTTTTAAAATATTTTTCTATTCTATTTACAGTCATTTAAATTCAAATAAATTCTGTCTTATTTAAATTATTTAAATTATTTAAATTATTTAAATTATTTAATTTAATCTCATTTTAGGGCTGGAACACATTTGCAACTGGTGCAGCACAGCTTGCATCCACAGCCTCTGAGCAGGTTGGTTGTATCCAGTGAATAAATAAATTGTATAAAGTTGCTGTTTATTGTCCCACAAGGCTCAACTTATTACTGACTTTGTTACCTAGTTTGTGATCTGTTGATTTCTGCAGGCTGTGAAGCTGGGCTCAACAGTAAATGAATCTGTTTTGAAACCAACTGCAAGCAAAGTATGTATAAACAACAAGTTTATCAAATTTTTCACATGCAACAACTGTCTGTTGATGTATAATTATTATTGCAAGTACTGTTCAACCATGTGTTACTTCATTTATTAGTTAACAAATTTGAAAATAAATTTAACATAATAGTATTGATTATGTAATTTAATATGGTAACTTGAATTTTTATGTAATATGTTATACTAACTTCACTTTCGTTGCCATTACAACACTGCTGCCTGCACTTCCCTAGTCTGTGACAGATCTTTAGATCTAAATTTGGCTCAGCAGCAATCGTTAACTTATATGCAGGAGCGTAGCCAGGATTACAAACTTCCAGTGGACCTGGGGGCAGCTTGTCCTATAGTGATCACATTAGGTTTAGTTCTTTCTGGGCAGAGTTTTTGGATGGTATGTGTGTGGGGGGGGGGGGGTGCATAATTATATATGCACCCCTTGCACTCCCTGGCTATACATGCCTGATATGCCATGTGAAAAAATCTCAATTTTTGTCTGTTAACAAGCCTGTAGTATACATGTACATAGACACCTAGTTTACATCTGACACATGCTCATTTGCATTGAATCAATTGGCCGCAAATCTGTGCATAGTCACAATTTGTATGTGTATTGAGAGAAACTGAAATTCCAGATAAAAGAGAACAAAATGCTACATGGTAGGGTATTGAGAAATTTCTGATAATGTAAAGAGGACATTTCAGTGTGTATACAAGGCTGATGGTCTCAAGTTGGAAGAAGCAAGACTGTTTGTTTATAGATTTACCAGAATTATATTTCTTTTAAAATATATAAAAGACTTGATTTGCAATCAAGCTTGGGCCATAGTCTGGCTTTACACAGCAGGTTTGATTTGATTGTAACGAAATATAAACATGTGAAATGTTTTTTACATCTTGTCAACAGTGCAAAAGATTTTCAATGGTCTACTGTAACAACAATGATAAAACAACTTATTTTCACTGTTAGACTATTTCAAGCAATAACTTAAATTCTCAGCAGTATCTCACTTACCGTCAGCAACTCCTAGTTATACTCGCCATCTGATACATTTTCTTTTGTGCAGGCTGCTGAGTTGGGTACAACTGTGAATGAGAAGATGAAGAACAGCTACACCAAGGTATTAAAACGTGATTAGTATGTGCACTTATGGTCTGTGATTATACGAGGGGGAGAGGGGAGAACATTTGGGGGCTGGAGTGTCCTGCTTTCACATGTAGTCTGTCCATATAATTATATAAAAAAATTAAAAAAATAATAATAATATTTAAACAGGAAAGCTCCAGCCTCATCACCAAATGTGTTTTTCAGGGAGTTCCTGTATCTAAAGTAAAATATTATAATAATTATAAAATCTAATTTAAAAATTAAAAATTTAAAAATTTAAGAATTAATTTTAAATTAATAACATTTAAAAATTAATATTAATGTTAATGGCACTGAAGTTGTTACATGGCTACTATTAGTACAATTTATTAAACCAAACCAGCAAATAGGCCCTACGTGCCAGGAGACATGCTGAGGACAGGTAACAGGTAAACCAGCAATTCACCACTTTCTGCCCCCAAAGAAGATGGCCAGCTATGCAGGCTAAGTTGGACCATGTTGTTTCAGTACTATTCACTGAGTAATATCATTGGTCCAAATTATGTTGTGCCATCCTTTCATGTCATATTACTTTTTATATACTTGCAGCAGTCTTTTCTTAGTTTTTGTTGTGTGCAAAGGATAGTGCTTCCTTGTATGATTTGCAAGATTTATGTGTCCAGTAGCTCCATTCTGATTTAGGTATTTAGATTTTGCATGTACTCCATAACCTAGCTGAATGTTCATGACATTTTAGGTCCAGGATGGGAAGTTCTTTGAAGACATGTCGTCCTCTGTTGCAAGTGTCGCAACTAAGGTGAGCTCTATTGCTATTTCTAGTGCACTATTGCCAACATAATAAACGCTTGTTTCTACAACCTGTGATCAAGCCTTCTTTAGGTCATCAAACAAACATAGTCAGACAAAAATAGAGACCGAGAGAGGAAGGGAAAGAAGGCCTGACCAAAATACTGTGTGGCGCCATTCCACCCACTGTCACCTCGAAACACATGGTCTGTCATTTTTAGCCAATCAAAAATTATCGTAGCCAATGAAAGTGTGTACCCCAAAAGCCTATTGTTAAGTAACTAATCAGATGTATTTCAGTCGGGCCTTCTTTCTCTCTCGGTCCCTATTTTTGTCTGACAACCTAAAGAAGGCCTGATTGCAGACTACTGAAGAGCCTAGTGTAAAACTGATGCAAATGACTTTGTATGGAGAATTTTAAATAAAGAACTTTTATTGATTGATTGATTGATTGATTGATTGATTGACTAGGCTAGTAAGGGGGGGGCATGTGATGGGCAGGTATTGGGTGTGGAATTTGAAATCAAAATTGATCTCTGGGTACTTTTTTGATACAAGTTTCTCTTATATAAAATTGACAAAAATATCTTGCCTCAGCCTCAGGCATTTGACACATTTTTCAGGTTTAAACAGGAAGTTCCAGTATAAAATGGCCAGGTCAGGCCAATGGTACATTCAGTTGTCACTCAACCTCTGTGGAGTGAACATATATCTCTCTCGCGACTCCACAACATGTGTTGCTCTGCTTGAGTGCGCCACGACATATTCTATCGCGCAATATTCAAAAAACTCGTAGTAAGTCCTCAAGTACACTGTAAATGCTTTTGGAAATCATTACTAAGATATTAGCTTCCTTATGTTCACCTTTCTTTTGCTTAATATTAACATTTTAGCACAAGAAATTTAGTATTTTAACATGAGCGAACTGAATCACTCTCATGCTTGTCCACTGCCTATGTAATTTGAATTTCAAATTTTGAGTTGCAAGGCAACAAAGGGGAAGGACTATCCCTTTTATACTGGAACTTCTTGTTTAAGATTTTAATCTTAAAAGTCCTCACGCCTTCACTACACCTTTCCTTCCTGGGCTAACATTGTTAGGTGACCACATTATTTTGCTAATTAATATTTTTTTACTTCCATAATTTATGATCAGGTGAAGAGTGCCAGTACCACAGGATGGTCAAATCTCCAGACATATATAAACCAGGGGGGACAACCTGAACCACTTACCAAGAGCAATGGAGGCAGTGGCTATGGAAGCATGAATTCAAAACCCTCAACATATGGTTCAACTACTAACCAGGGGGGTGAGCATGATGAACTCTGGTCCTGGGGAAGTGACAGTTCGGAGTCACTGGAGCAAAGTACAAGTTCAAAAGCCAAGACAACAGCCAATAATAGATCAGAGGCAAAGACGTCAGTTGGTAGCGATGATGGATGGGATAACGCTAACGGTTGGGATGAAGATGGATGGGGTGCGTCAAGCAGTTGGAGTAATGAGAATTGGCAGGAAGCCACATCAAACAAGACGGCATCCACTTCTAGAAAGAATGGCAAGAAAGCAGATTGACATAAATGAGACATTGAATATTTAATTTAAAGACTGAAATGAATTGTGGGATACTATGTACTTGTAGTCCTGCAAATGGCAACTGATATCAATCCAGTGATAGGTTCTCAGGGTTCACACAGGATGACGAGAACAATTCATGAATCGTTATGGATTTCATATTATCTGCTCACTCTTTTTCTTACATTAAACGAGATTGACTAGGTACAGAGTGAGGCTAGGATTTTGAGCTGTATTTTGAGTTGGATTTTCGATGGATTTTTGAGTTGGATTTTGAGTTGGATTTTTGAGTTGGATTTTTGAGTTGGATTTTCAAGTTGGATTTTGAGTTGGATGTTTGAGGAAAAAAATCCGAAATCCAGAAAATTGAACATTGATTTCCCTCAGGGCAATTCGATATATAAATATTATGGCTCCTCCACACCTAACCCTAATCCAACTCGAAAATTCAACCAAAATCCAACTCGAAATCCTCACTCAGTAAATAGCAATCCTCACATTAAACATCATTTTGACTGCATAAACTTTGCCACATGTTTTTGCATTGTCTAGTAAGCTACATGGAATATTTCTACTTTAATTTCAAACATTTTGGTCCAAAATTCTCATTATTTTGTCAAGGTCTTCAAAGGCTTGAATTATTGTTAATCAAATAATTCAAGGGTTTTAGATGACTTCAAGGACCTGTGTGAACCCTAGGTTTTAATTAAAAAATATTTGATTGATTTTAACAATAAATATCTTTACATTGCAATAACAGAAATCGGGGTCACTTGCAAAGAATGGCCAATCATAACACGACTGTTAAACAATATAATTGGAGTTTGCAGTTTTGATTCCAGACTAGACAAACTGGGAATTGCACATTCTCACTGGAATTGTATCAATGATTTGTTTCTTTCAGTCAGCCACTTGAAAGTGATCCTGGTTTCTGCAGTGTCCTGCAGCTTGAGTTGTCAATGATTTTTGATTCAAATATTCTGTTGATAACTAATTGCAACAAAACCTTGATCTCGGTAGCAGATCTAGGGGAGAGGCAAGGGGGCCCGGTGCACCGGCCCTCCTTTCAGTCCATACCATATTTTTTTGGATGACTTACTTCCTAAAACAATAATTTATTTTCAACATAATTCTAGGCATAGACAAGAAGGAAATGATAGTTAATACTAGCAGAAAGCACTCCAAATAATCTCAAACGAAAGCAAACCAAATGCACTTACCGTAAATTGCAGGAAATGCCATTTTGAGATCCTAATTTTTAATATTTTCTCAGAGGAGCATGCTGGACTGATGATTGCTTTTTCTCATTTCAATGGTGCCCCCTTTTCGAATTCCTAGATCTATAACTAATAACTATCTGAAGAGAAGTACATGACACAATAACCATGTTCCAAGATATGACATCTCCTGAAGTCACAGAGACCATTATTCTTTTGGGATGCCAGCGGCATTCCCCACCTTCTGGGGTGTGTCTTCCTTACTCCTAGCTTTCCTCTTAAGTGACATTATTAGTGAATGACATCATCCCAGAAGCAATCTCCTAACCTGACTTCAGACACTAATTTTCCTTTGATGAGAGATCCTTTCTCGTAACAAAGGATTATTAGCATCTGAGGTCAGACTACTATTTACATGTCTGGCAGCTGTTTTGATTATTTTAATTAATTCTTTTATGATGAGAAAAAAAATGAGAGAAGTTACCTAGTACTAGGCAGCAAATTTAAATAGGTATCAAATAATTTGTGAAACCTTAGTCACAAATAGATATTTGTGTACATAAGAAGTGCTTGGAATCCTGCTGGAATGGTGTATAGAAAAGAAGGCATTTTCAGGGACTTTTTTGCTTTGTACATGTACACATGGTTTTTGCTAGACATCTCAAGACTTTGTGTTGCCACCAAGTCCCCAATTATTTTACAGGACTGGCATACATTAAAGAAAAGAAAAGAAAGGTCTCTTGAAGACAAATGCCATTCTTCAGAATGAGAAAAGGTGACTCGATATGGGTGGGAGGGGAGAGTGCATAATTATGTACAATTATTGTTTACCAATGATATGTATACTATACTGGTTTTGTACTTCAGTGACTTTTACAGGCCTGGAGAAATAGCAAGACCATTGTAAACTCAGACGTTCTTAATGAAAGTAGATAATTGAGAGTCTCTTATACATAGAAGATATTATGACAGCTACATTAACTTTAATGTAAATTTTTGGTCAAATAGTCCACTGCAAACATACAGCTGTTACACAGTGTTATCATTATTAGTATAATTGTATATTATTTTATGAATAATTATCTTAGTTATTATTATGGTACAAAGTAAGCATTGATATTCTTTCAAAATGGCACAAGTCAAATCATTAAATATTTCTATATTGATATTTAGTCAATATATAAATTTTTGAAGGGACACAAGTAAAATATATATTCTGTCATCAGCTTCAATTATTATTATAATTATTATAATTAATATTATCATTATAATTTAATTATTATTATTATTATTATTATAATTATTAACTTTAACAGAAACTAGGGACAACCCTGGTGAAGTATTCAAGCTCCTTGTGTCTGGTTTCAATCACTTCCTTATCGATAACAAACCAAGAGAAGTGTTGGTGGCCAGATGTGCAGGTCGTTAAGGTACTTGTCTCATGATAAAAGGCCAAGACCATGGCTCGAGACCTTAAGTGTCTAGTTTCAGTTCCAATATTCCAATTAATTAAAAGGTCACTGATTGGTCAATATTTCTAGAACAGACTAAGGCTGTTGCTCTTATTGCAAAACAGGAACCTTAAACTAAAACAGAAATGTACGAGATATTAGACTGAAGAACTCTTTATAATTATATAATTATCAGCTTTGTAGTAAGTGTTGATATGGAAATTCTTATTGTGGATATTTCATTATTTTATTTTAAAATTTGGCTGCCATCTTGAAAGGGCATACAAAACATACATGGCATTGGCACACTGTTTGTTTTGAGGTAATCTATAGAGACTGAATAATAAAGGTATCTAAAGAGCAGCATGGTTCTTGTTTTTGAAGTTTAATATGCATGTCTGTCTTTGATTTCCAAATTCAAGAATTACCACCGTTTTCATTGCTACGCGACCTTTCAAAATATATTCTCTGTCTGGAATTAGAATTAGACCGCTGCCAATCATGTGCATTTCAAATAAAGCTGCACTTTCCAACAGACAAGATGGCACCAGCCCAACCGTTTTTCTGTCTGAATGCGCAGCTTTATTTGAAATGCACATGATTGGCGGCAGTCTAAATCCAATTCATGACAGATAATAAATTTTGAAAGGTCGCATAGCAATGAAAATGGTGGTAATTCAGTGACTTGGGTAAGGACTATATACTCCTTGAAATATCTGAAAGCCTTGTACATTCCCACGTATACACTGACCTGTAGCAGGGAGACAACACTGTACTGTACAGGAGAGAGTCAGAGTTGTGGAATGGTGCCATTTCCTGCTATTTCGGTAGAAATGTTTCCCTTTGGTCTTGGATTTGAAATTAATTTTTTTGAAACCTTGAAAACCACAGCAAATGGAACCTTGCAAATTTACATGTATTTCAAACACACACTGTCTTACAATTTATTTGTGTACATACATTTCTCTGTAATAGTTCAAACTCTTCTCTTGTTCACAAGATGATATTTACAGTGAGTTATGTGTGCTGAATGGCTGTCATAATTTCAATTTGTCTCTTGTTATTGTCACATTGGTGCACTTCACCAATACAGAGACTGACTGATAAAGCTTGTCACACTCCCAAACCACCCTCCATTCTCTTTGTTCATGTCACCTGTTCTTGCAACAGCCTAGCAAAACAGAAAAAGAAGATAGAATTATGATGAAAATTAAGCCTTGGTCTTGAATTTTTCATGTAGCCTACTAGAAGAATAAACTCGAACTTAATTTTTATTGGCGAGTAAGCCAAATTCTGGATAGATCATTCATCAACTGAAGGTTTAATTATTTTTATAACGTAGTATAGGCTATATGTATCAGCGCCTTTGAAGCCATGCAAAAGGCGCTATAAAAATTTATTATTATTATTATTATTATTATAAGGTTGATGTGTTGTTGTTCACCATGAGGGTGGAGGGTTTGAGATGACGTTTTGAGCACTTCCCCTTCTGTTCTGACAAAGGGTTATCACTGAAAAATGTCATCTTTAGTAAACCTTGCACTCTCATGGTGAACAACATAACACATCAACTTTCAGTTGATCTATCTATGACTAAATACTAGAATAATTAGCCGTAAGTCACTGACCTTGTCTGATATTTCTGGCTCATCGTCATCCTCGGGCAAGTAATCTGGCAATGAGCTACTGTTCACTTTACACATACTTCCAGGATTTGCACCAAATGATAGCATGACCTGCAATGCAAACAATATTTCTGTAGACTATTTGCTTGAATTTTCTACATGAAAAAGTACAAAGTCTTCCACACTAATTCACTCATTTTTAAAATATTATATGCACAAAATTACAAATATTCAACCATGCAATTTAATTGGCTCATTTCATAATGACCAATCAAATTATAACAAAACTCCAAGGGGGACCTAGACAGTGGACAGGGATTTGACAAAATTCTTTCTTGCCTGGGTGGGTGGGGGAATGTGACACTAAAATCAATTCTTGTTTTATTAAATACAAAAATCTTTGATTATTTGTTATGTTTTGACTAGAGTTTCAAATTCCCCCCCCCCCTCTCCACCCTAAGGTTCTTCTCCTAATAACTAAAGGTCTTCTCTTCTTGTGTCATATAATACCTCTTCTCCACATTCGTTCTTCACCACCTGTTGAGCCATTAAGACTTTGCTTTTAGCAATGGCACTGCAAAGTATTCCTGGGGTTACGTCTTGCTTTACTCTCACAGTACACCTGCACTTGTGCAGGTCAAATGTGAAACTTATCACACCCTTGACTGTCAGCAGTTGCTCTTCACAGATTTTTCTTGTCAGCTATAAACAAAAAGTAACAACAAATTAAATAAATAAATAATATATACCAGATAACATTAATTTAATGTGATCGATGAGTTATTTAAAAGAAGGACAGGGTGCCTGGAAACTTTGGAAGTGGTTAGGAGGTAGAGGGGACCAGTATCAAAAGCCTTCAAAAATTAATCTTTGACCACAACCAAAAGGGACTGATCATGAGGGTTGCCAAAGCATTCGAACAAAAATAAGTTGCTACTGTGGAGAGCTTAAACTTTGGGTGATTGAAAAGACCTCTATAGTTGTCATTTAACCATTTCTGCAGCACCATAATTGTATATTATTTTAATTTTATTCTTGATGTCGTACAACTCATAGTTCCATTCAGACATGGAGTTGAATACTGCACACTGTCAACCATTTCTGAAATAGCTGTATTTAATACAAGGCACTGAATACTAAATGCAAGCTATGCAAATGTGCGACAGTTCTAATTTGTAATATTTAGTACAAACCTGATTGGTCAGTCCTTTGATCTGTAATGTCATCACTTTTGCTTTTTTATTTCCACATAGAAAAAAATTGCTTGATGTTGATCTGCAATTAAATTCAAAGGAGTTAGTTGTTTCTAAACTAGAATTTTATATTACCAATTTCACTTTGATTTCACCAGGTGCCATGTTACAGAGAGAGCTCTGTCATTTTTGGCTTGACTTTTATGCGTGTGAGCTGGGTTCCCGCAGTCAGTAAGATCTCTGACTCCCAACCCGAAGGTCCCGGGTTCTTTTTTTTTTTTGGTCTGGTCTCTCGACGTTCTATCGGGGGACTTAAAAGAACCCACACACTTGTCGATAAGTGTAGGGTAGTGATCCCAGTGTTGTGGCCTGTATCTCCACTGTAATTATTGTAAAGCGCATCAAGACATATGTAGGATGCACTATATAAGCACCATCATTTATTATTTATTTTTTTATGCTGATTATTATATCGAAGGTGTATAACTGGTAGACCTTGACAAGTACCTGTTTCTTTGACTTGCAATTGGCGTAGTCCTTGCCTTTTTTATAGTTTGTGGCATGATGGTGCTATGGATGTTTCTACTGAGCTGCTTCACTCTGGAATCATATTTTTCACTGTTCATGATTTTCTTCAGGCTAATCATCATACCCATCTCATTGTGCATGATTGCACGATTGGGAACATGCTCTGACAGGAACTTCAATGCCTGGTATTGCAAATAAAAATAAAACATTTATTTGTTTTTATTTATTTTTGTAAAATGCCAAGTGACACTTTTAATTTAGCCATTGCATGAAATGTCATGCCACCCTAATCCCTATAAAAAAATATATCCTAGGAAATAATCTAGGGCCACCCATTCCAACACCCACCTACCCCAACTCCCTATGGATAAGATTTCTGAAGGGCTAGTTTGTTATAAATTAATTATAAATTAATTCTGATAAGAATTTATGAGCTAAATCCCTGGACAGACACTGACAATTGTACGTTAGGTGATTACATGCAACTCTGTGTACAGTAGTCAATTATTGATTCAATCAATGCAAGGTCATCCTCTGTAACATTGTTTTGTTTCTGCAACATATATTGCATTCAACATATATTATGATCATTTTACTTGCTATTAGTAGTACACTATATATAGGGCAGGTCCACACGACAAATTTTAATCATTTTAACACTTGTACACTTTCCTGTTTAACCAACTTGCGGTCGAGACCCCCCGTCATTTTGCTAGCCGACGGCAAAACTGGCTCAGACGAAAAATCTACATGGACGTCAATGTATAGATTGTGATTGGTCAAGAGGACCAATTGTACTGTTATACCAAGCTTGTATACTGCTAAACCCACCTCACGAGACGGGTTAAACTACGAGCTGATAACAGCATTTAATTGCAGTTGCAGAGGCACAGTCAAAAGCATCCAATCATGTCAAAAGGTGAAATCTTGACAAAATAAGTCACTGCTTTGTAAGATCTTTGTATGAAATGTTGCTTAATTTGTGGCCAGAAAGTGAAATTGTTGGAATTCACACAATGTTGCAGAAGTAGGATGGGTTTCCATTTCTGCAATTTTTCCATTGTGCCCAATATTGTCGAGGGGTGGGGTACTCCCATATATATATAAGTATTATAACCTATAGAGGGACCATATATTAATTAGAACTTTTCATAAACAGGGCATAAAATAATTTTGGCTTTTTTGGGAAATTTATCATAAACAAGGTGCAAAGTTTACACTTCTCGGCAAACTAAGGTGTGTAATTTCCAGTTGGGCTCAGTTTCACAAACAGGGTATGAAATTTCATTTTTTCCCTCATAAACAGGGTCAGGGTTTGAGAGCCTTGGTGGCACCCCCCCCCCAACCCAACCTGGGTCGTATCTTCCCCCCGGGATGTTGCTGGAATTTGTATTCGGACCTTGAATTTG
>JANVCJ010070738.1:0-12598 GCA_026413505.1 Epizoanthus ramosus
ATTAATTCAACAAATTGTGGAGTTAATGGACCCTGAGTGAATTGGAACGAGAACAAATTTGCATTAGCAAAGTAGTGTATTAAGTAAGTTGCATATTCCTTGACAGACATGATAGTTTTTAAAGATCTCCCAGCAGTAATTGTAAATAGCATTACAGTTCATAATGTTTAAAGAGTAACTAGTTCACTTTTTTGTTTATAAGCACTTTAGAATATTTTAAATAGTTTACAAGGAAGTGCTAAATATGTAAATTCTGTATAATATATTGTTATTATTATTAAACACTATAACTGTTGTTTCAGAATGATAATTAAATAATATATTACTTTGATGTTCATGTATAGAATGTGAAGTTGATACAGTTGCATGGAGCAGTGACTCTGCATTTCTAGTGATTGGTGAAAGGTACAGAGTTATATTTTGTATATAATGTTTTGCGTACAACTATAACTCAGAATCCATTTCTGTTGATGGTTTAGGATTCTATCATCCTTTGATACACATACTAAAGTACATATGTCTGAAAGCCTGTTCATGTTTATATCATTACCCACTGACCCTCTGTCCATTTGTTTGTTTGTTTGTTTGTTTATTTGTTTGTTTGTTTATTCATTTGTTCATTCATTTGTTCATTCATTCATTCATTCTTTATTTCATCACTTTCTATATTATCTACTGATATGTGTCTTTTCTAAACCCAGAATTGAAAATTGAGGACCAGAAAGGTACCTAAAGTAATGTTTCACATGTAAACAGTAGAATAATTTTTAAAAATAAGCCTACTCTAAAAAATGCCCCTCAAATACATGCATCTGATATTTACTTAAGCTATAGTCATTTTCAAGACAAGAAATCCCCTCCAGTAAAAGAAATCCAAGTGCTCCAAAAATAGGCTGAAAAAGTACGTGCCTTTTTATGTTATGTATATATGTTTCACATATACTTAGGTCTCAATTTGCACCAAGTGAGACAATATCATCTTTGTGTTGTTTGCATTGTTCATGTTTCTTTAATTTGTGTCTCTGGCGTTGCTATAATGTAGTTTCCTCTCTCTGTCATTTGTCAGATCTGGAACATTTCACTTTGTCCATGTTCCAACCAAACAGATCCTCTTCTCACAGGTAGGGAACTGCTTTCATTGATTTGTTGTGAACTCCCTCTAATTATAAATTATCCTTAAAACTTGATATTCAATTTTATGTACCTGTGTCGCAGGCATTGCAAACTATTCCTGACCAGAAATTTGCAGCTGGTACATGTGTGCCTGCAAAGTTGATTGAACTGACAGGATTGTCACAGTCTGGAAAAGTCATGGAATTTTCAAAATTAGCAAAAGTCATAGGGAAGTCATGATTTATTTATTTTTATTTTGCACAAGGAAATTCCAGATTAATGTCAAAGTCGTGGAATATTCATGGAATATTTTTGTTAGAAAGTGAGAAATGAAATATAATGTGAAAAATGCTCTCAAAGGCCATTTTTGAGAACAGATATTTTAAAATGTTTTCTGGGGGAACACACCCCAGACCCCTTTACTAGAAACTTATTTCTTGGCATAATTATTAATGGTAATGTTATGGAATACTCATGGAAAGACCTGCACTATGGCAACTCTGTAATAAATGAACCAGTAAATCTTAGAAAAATATTTATTTAATAGAAAAATATTATTTTGAAATAATTATTTGTTTACATGTATCTGTGATTTATAACAAGCTGACAACACATGATTTACCTGCATGTAAAAGGGTAAAATGCACATACCGGTAGTTGTTCTGCTGGTGCTGTGGAATCTCAAAGTGCAGACTAGTCTAGGAAAAATTAATTTAACTGTTTCTTGGAAAATCCTGGAAATCCAAGCTGCTCCCAAGATTCCAGTCTTAAATTGTTGCATGGTTATTGATAGTTATTTTCATCAGAATTCTTATAATAAGAAATGTATATAATGCTATAAGTGCTGAGCTACTAAGTTGCCCCATATTTATGTTTCTGTTTTCAGGAGCTTGTTTCAGCTCGGAATGTTTACAGTAAAGATGAAGTTACATTCCAATCCATGATATTTATGCCTGGCATAATATTTGGTAAGAATGTGTCAGATATTGGATGCAAATAGCCAAATATTGATGCTGGGTGTAAAATATGTGTATCAGAAAACCTGGCACCAAACATCAAATTGGCATGTTTGTACAATTTGTACAATCATGTTATTGGAGCATATCTTGGTAATGGGTTATTGTTAGTGTTTTTCTTGGAAGGGCTATCCCATTGTGTATATGTACCATATTTGATCAAAAGAAAAGGGACACTGCTTTGCAATACACTTTTACAATTGTCTACAATACATCAGGGGCATTAAGCCAGGATTTTTTGACAGGAGGGTTCCAATTGTTAAGATTCACAGAAATGGCATCTCCTTAATTCTGAGCAGAAAGTTTTATCAATTTTAGTGTTATGTTAATAAGTTAATTGTAGCCAGTATTTCTAAGAAAGGAAGCTCAAAGTCCCACATACCAGGTAATTTTTCTAATCTGGCGGAATTAAAGTGGGGTAGTAATAGTAAGTATATTTTCTCTTGAAATAGCTATTGCGATATCCAGAAGGGGGGTTCTGGAATCCCTGGAACCCTCCCCTGTCTACGCCACTGAACATTATACTAATGCCAGGATGATTACTTTAGACCTGTGGGTTTGTTATTTTAAGGGAGGAGGGGAGGAGGGGGGGGGGTTACTTTCGGAAATCCATAGCAGTCTGAAAAATTATGATTTATTTACCTTGCTTTCCAGAAGTTGCTACTTTTGGAACTTTACAGTATGTTATGTAAGTCATGGGTTTGTTAGGCTATTATAAATTAGTTCAATGATTTAATCTTGCATGGGATCATGCATTCCTCAAGAAGGCAGGATGGAATATGAAAGGATGCAGTATACAGTGTACAATAATTGTAGAATACAAGATGATAAATGAGCTTCTACTCTATTTGGATGTGGAGCCTGCTCCTAAAATTACTAAAATTAAGTTATTGCAAATTTGAATTTTTACAAAGATTATTTGCCCCTGAGAAATCTGGTTGGCAGATTACATAATATAAGTAAATCCAATTTTTATGAATGTATTTTTTGCAGGTACCCAAAGTCTTGTGATCTTATCTTCTGGTGGAAAATTGTTCTACTTTTCAAATATAAAACTGGAAGAGCTAAATGAAGGTTAGTATTAAACTTGTGCTGCCTCTTAGCTCTGATAACATTGAAAGCATTTATAGGTATTATTGAGTTGTACATACATGTAGATAGTTAGATATACAATATATATACTTTATTGTTCCGGAAGGGCTTTTCAACAATGAATTACAAATACTAATTAAATATAAGGAAGACTGAAAATACCGTACAACAAATTATTATCTACATTGTATAGATACACTAGCTAACAGTCAAGTATATGTTTCGGTAAGCAAGGACTTCTTTAAGTTGTGCTTAAGAGCATTGAGTGACATTTCTTTCAAGTCTTTGTTAAGGCTATTCCAAATTTTTGCACCTCTCTATTTGAGGTGCGTTACATGTACATCAAGTTTATACATAAATATGAAGGATATTGCACTTTAGTACATGTATATACCAACTTGGTGACCTCGGCATTTCAAGCAATTTGATTGGTTTGCTGTCTCATGATATTGGGCGTTTTCCACCTCTTAGGAAATGGATAATGTAACTCATGCAAAACTAACAGTGTTTCCAAGTTTGACCTTGTAAATCCAAGCCAGTACACTTCCAGAGAATATATAAAAGCAATGGAGGTCTGTCGACAGTATTCAAGGTGATGAAACGAATTGAAAGAATTCAAGATACTTGTACTATAACCATTATTAACTGAATCTGTTCTTACAAATGAAACTGGTTGTTTATTTTGTAGACGTTCTCAAAATGAGATGCATTTCATCTAAAAGTCTTAAAACTTTTGAACACGGTTTGAACTACTCCTTGGAATTCTTGGAAAAGAAAGGAAAAACTTCATAAATATATTATTGTTAAATGGGTTGTCCTTTCCTTTACAGCTATTGAAGTTCAAAATGTAGAGCTTATTAAAGAGGTGGGTGTCTTTTTGATCTGATCAGACTTCTTGTTTAGTTCTCTAATAATTATCAATATGTAAAAAATAGACTTATTCTCCATAAACTGTTATATCTAAATGTCAAGGTAAAAGATTGGTAAAGGATTTAAAAACAAACGTTTTCGTATGACATGCACATCTTCAGGTTTGACGTCAAACTTTTACCTTGACATTTAGATATATCATCATATGCCTGCACTTGCATGTCTGTAAGTACCAGCTGACTCTGCGCAGCGTTATTTTTTGTAATGTTTTGTTAGCTGTATTCTGCTCTCTTCTGCTCTCTAGTTGTCACAAGCAAAAGTGTTTTGTCTGTCTTGCTTACATTATTTTTCTTCACTGGGAAATATTACCTTAATTTAGTAAAGTGTTAATTTTGTAAGATAAGGTACTCTGCACTTTACACAAGTCAAACAAGTTTATTAGCTAAAATCACTGATTGGCATTGTCAATGTTGTAGAACAAGGAGGGTATCCGGTTGGAATGTTTTAACACTAGTGAGGTTCACAGTGAATGGGTGTCTAGTGTTACAGATGAAGCATTTAACGGAGTTCCAGCTCTTTTGACAAGTGTAAGTATCTCATTTACCTGCCGAGACAATTGACAAATTGGCTTTCAGTTGGACTCAGAATTAAGTACGTGTATACACTGTTAGAATCATTGTGTGCAAGACACTCGTCGCAGCATTGCTTTATGGGATCATTTGGGTAGATAGACCCAGTCCTTTTATAGTTTCTGGACTACCATTTATAGTTGGTGTGCATGTACAAAGTGGCACCAACACTTGTAATCAGTTACAGTTGCACCTTGGAGTTAAATGTTTCATAACAAACTAGTGTATTTACAAATGATTGTTACATCGTTGGCTTGGAAACATCAGATCATGATAAGGAAAACCCGATGCTGTATTGTTGTATTTCCTCAGGGCAAAGGAACAATGTCCTTTTCTGTTTGGGCAATGGATGGACATGCAAATAAATTGCTGTTGGATGCAATAGATTCCTTCACTTTGGAAGGTAACAGTGTACTGTAGTTGTTGTTTACGCACACTCTTTTTACCTGCTGTTACAGTTGGACACGTTACAGCGCATTTGATCATCTTTCTATGCAAAAATGCGTAATATAAATAATAAATATTATTATTATTATTATTATTATTATATTATCACTTTCAGGTTTTCTTCCTCAAGCATAGTTGTCCCCGGGTTGGCTGTATAAACAGATATAAAGATTGAACTGGGGTCCCAACAAGCATCGTTTCATTGTTCCTTTCTTACGTTTATTGAGACTATGTACGTAATAACTGAAACACAACCAATAAAGAATCACGCATAACGGTACATTTAAGCAAACTAAACAGAATCAAACTGAGTGGCTTATATGACACAAGTACTGAATGCGCAGACTGCTGAGTAGTTCATGAAAACAAACAAAACTGTTCGCTAACCAGTTCATAATCACTCATTTCTTGGTCCTGGATTGCTCAGAGTCGCTTGATTACGGTATATGTCCATAAATAGCTAAACAATCCAATTAATACAAAAGCGCTGTACAAAGGTAACATCCAACTCTTCTAATCTATACTGAGAGTCCGGTGACAGGAAATAAAACTAGTCTCAGCATCCTCCAGAACAGACGTATATAAGCACTAATTACTCATACACCTGCTAAGCTTCCTCCTGATTTCATCTGAATCGTCCTGGTTTAAAGTTTCCAGACTGTAAACACTTTCAAAGCCCCAATTTCTATTTAAATAAGAAACAAAGAGCAAGCGTAAAGCGAAAATTGAACTGTCATATATTAGCTGCGGAAGAAAATAGAGGATGCTATTTAATGTGTTTTGTGATGCAAGTAGTACAGTACCTCCAATAATGCCAACATACAGGGTCAAAATAGCCTTTTCTATACCTTTTAAAATGCTGAACCCCTGGCTGTTATATGGTGTTCTTGCTCTGCTGTTCCTGGAGATATTATTATATTGTTTATATTATATTAATATTCCTATATTATTTCTTTTTCTGACTTTACGATGTTGTCAGGTATGAAACAGGTGGTAATTACTTTTTTTTTGTATAAGAACCGGATATTTTGACTGAGGCTCATTGTTCTTAATATTTTGGGCATTTGAGCCTCAAATTGTTCTTAAATTGTTCTTATTTCTATAATTGATGAGATTGCTGTAAAAGAGCAAGATAAATGTTATTGTTATGGCTCATGGAAGTCATGGAAAAATGGAGCTGAATGTTTTACATCATGGGTCAGTTCTTAAGTCCAAAAGTAGCTAGAAGAAAACAGCGATTTGAAATGATTTTGACGTACAGAAAGATAACATCTTTCATTTTAGAACCAATAATTATGGGTAAATTCTGAAAGTATTGCCAATTTCTTTCTTGAACTGGGTTACTGTGCCAGAAGAAGCTCAAGCTGAGAATAGTTTTTGATAGTGTCGAGAAAAAATGGTCAAGAATTAGGAAAATTGGAAAATTCTTAAAAGTCATGGAAAGTCATGGAATGTGTACGAACCCTGTAATCTTAAATTGTTCTTAAATTTTGGGCGATCTGAGCCTCATTGTTCTTATAAAGTTGTTCTTATATTAAAAAAAGCGTGCGATCTATTTATAATACAGACTAATTTGAAGTTGTAACTGATGTTCGGTTTTGATATTTGTAGCCCATGTACTGTACTTGATAATACGTCAATTTTAATTGATTTAATTTAAAAATGCTCAGTTATATATATTGTGTTCTACACCATTCACCAGGTGCTGGTTTTGTAAAGTGTTGTGTAACTGATGACGGTTCATCTCTTATTGCACTTGATGAGAAGGTTAGTACAACTATGTGTAACGTTTTACCAATTCAGTAAAGACTGCCAACAAAAGTGATTTCGAAGATAACGTCGTCATATAAGTGAAACATACAAAGTAAATGAATTTGTTTAATCCCCCTGTACATATGTGAGTGGATAAGATCAAACATCAAAGCAGGATTCACTCTGCTTCTGGAATGCCTGGAAAACTCCTGGTATTTCGTAATTTTCTTCTAGGGTCCTCAAAAGCTCCTGCAATTTTCTGGACAAAAATGTGGAGGAAAACAGCTCATTTTTACAAAATCCAAGAAGTTGGAATACTTAGTGACCTTTCATACTACTAAAACATATATTTGATTTCCCTGCATGTATATTCTAGATGAAGTAATCTATTTGAAATTTGCCTTTAATTAGGGCAACATGACAAGGTGTTAAATTATGTTGTTTTATTCTTCTTCAGAACATGCTTTCTCTGTGGGACTTGCAGAACTTGGTTATGAATAACTTTTGGCCAGACCTTTATGTCAAAGATTTTATTTTACTGCATGTTAACAGTGTGCAGACCCCAGGCGGAGGAAGGTATGGAACAAGCATTGTAACTGAAGTATGTGTAACCAGATCTGAATGTTCTGATAACAGTTCTTATATTTGCTACATAACTACACTCTGTTGGTCTGTAATGTGTAGTTATTAAAGAGATATTTCTTGCAAGAATCTTGAGACTTAGAAACTACTGTACATGTTCTCAATGAACTATTGCCTTACCTTAAACAAACGATCTCTATTTATCAAGGTCTTACTCTTGCTACACGTTAAAATATATGACTGCTAATCACTTAAGAATGTAATAAAAAGTCATCTGAATTGTATGACACATACATAAAAAAGGAATTGCATTTAGCATTATCGACATTTTTATTGACATTGTTTATTCAGAAGGTGTATGTACAATTACAATGCTGTACGTACTTCAGGATGTGTTCTTTATACATAGCCAGCTAATTTCGAGTCAACAAACCATTCATCTAAATCCATCAATTCATTTGAAGTTCCTCCTAAGCTTAACTTAGTTTCTTGAAAACTTAACCTGGTAAGAAGACAATAGGACTACTTTCTAAAAATAGAACCCATTACGTCATCCCTACACTAATTGATGTCCTGCACGTTAACGAATTCGCCCGCCAAAAACAGGTTAATTCGGCCCCTACCATACTACTTACGTCCATTTAACTTAAATTACTTGGCAAAAATCTTCATTTGGATAGTTTTCTCTAATCCTTCAAGCTTGCTTTTGCCTAGTGAGAGTCTAACCTTTCAAATATCTGCCCTTTTCTCTTATTGGATACCCTTTGTGGGTAAGTAAACAGCCTGGTTTAGGGTACTCAAAAAATGCAATAAAAATGGGGGTCCCGGTGCTCAGTTTTGAGTAACGGGGTTGAAAATTATGCTAATTTATGTGCTCTTTGCCGTTTTAAAACTAGAGCTATTTGCTAGTTGTGAATCGTATGTTACAATCGGCCCTAAATGTTTGTCTCTCAGAGCTGAAATATTCATATTCGTTTCTTATATTCTTTAAAATATCATATCCTTCCAAACATAGAAAATTCTTTAAATTTCCACATTAGTTGTCCAACGTTGTTGCAATGACAAATCTGGAAAAAAAGGGGGGTCGCGGGATTCGTTTGTGAAATAATGTACAAAACTGGCAAAACTGGGCTTCAAAACCACATTTTGTACAAGGCCCCTTAAATTAAGGAGATAAGTATATTTTCCATCTGCAACATTAAGTATGGTTTACAACGGGTAATGTGTAGTAGCAAATTATAATAACTAATAACAATTTAGATTTTCGTATCATGCACATTAGAGCTGCGCACTGCAGAACTGAGGAATGAACTTAACTAGAGCTTGCTTCAATGTGTTTCAGGTCCGACAGTGAGTACAAGCTAGTTGTCATTACAGAAACTGAAGGCAAGGTACTGGTGGTAATCGTCTTTCCTAAATAATGTTTGTTTTTGATAACGATCATGCAACGTTCCTGTGATTGTGTTAACTGGAGGAAGTGTAGTCAGTCAAAAGATAGCTCTACAACAATATACAGGTGATTCAAAAACAGTTGTCTCCTGCATTGTGCACTGTACACTCGTATGTACCCAGGCCGGAAGACATTGTGGTTCATTGTATTATATGGAAAATGTTAAAAGCACAACATTCCAGATGACACCCCCATCACAAATCGTCACTGTACGGAGCAGGCATGATTATTTGTCGGGTCAAAATTCATAGGAGCATGGACCACAATGGTCATGGGCATGTACGAATGGACAATACACAAGACAACCTTGTTTGAATCAGCTGTATACAATCGGTGAATCTCAGCCATTCAAATTGGATTGAAGAAACAGCTGATCAGTTTCAGAAAAGTGGGAACTTATGGTAAATATACATGTACAAAGTCCCAGAAGACATAGCAATATTTTATTATTATTCTAGTCTGTTATAATTTTGTGAGATCATTTAGAAAGGACGAAAGAATGCATGCTTGAATGAATGAATGAATTAATTAATGAACAAATAAATAAACTAAATAACCTCCACTGTACCAAAAAAAGTTTCTCCTGACTGTATGTTTTACTCCTGGTTACTTTAAAACTCATAACATTAACTTCGTCCAGTCCACAATGATAGGTTTCAGTTGAATATTGACACTTTATTCTTAATATTTTAATAGATGCTAGCATTTCCAGTATTGAGGATATAATATATATGGACCACCACCCAAAAGGAACATTCATTATATCAGCACCTACCTGGTAAAATGGAGGTCTTTCTGTGTATATTCAGTACATGGTCTACTTTAAATAGTTTGTCTTGCCGCTAGTGAGCTAACCCTTGTAATTAAGATATTAATGACAATAGGATACAATATTTTGACCCTAAAATGTACGGTACCTATAAAATGAAACTGCTGCTATGGAAATTTTTCTTCTTAAGATTTACCACACTTTTTGAATATTTTTGACGAGTTGCGAATATTTCCAAACATTTCATGAACTTTGTAGAGATTTTTAAAGGTGGCTTCACTGTTCCCACTGCGAGTTCAAATTCCTTTATTTGGACCAGTTAATCGCTTTCAGATGTACATGTGATCTTCTCCTCATTGCTATTAAGAGACAATTGCATGGTAACAAAGGCTCAGGAAAGTATTTATAAATATGGATAAACCTGTAGAAAACTAATCGCGAATTTCACTTTCTATCATTTAATTACCTCTTTCAATGTTGCTATTTATTTCTTATTTACCTGAAACATCCATGTTTTTTTCAAATTCTTGGTGGTGGCACAAACTGACTTCTTGTTTAAAATCAAGCAATATTATGTGTGTTATATTGAGAGATCATTATATTTGTGAGTCAATGAGTTATGAGCCATGAGTCTGAGTCAATGAGTGATTGACTCCTAACGCTAACCCTAACCCTAATCCTATCCCTAACCCTAAAACTCACCTTTACCGAGCCAACATCTTCCATGATGGCACATTTTCACAGCTACGTGGGGCAAGACTGCTGACCAAACTCATGAATTATTGACTCGTGACTCATAGACTCATTGACTCATAAAATAACGGTCCTCATATTGAAAATATAGCTATAGAACTGCTGCTAGACTCTTGAGAGTTTTGAAGAAAACGTGAAGGTACAGAGGGAGTAAATATAAAGTTTGAAATAATTTGTGCGTGACTGTTGTATCAAACGTTACAATTAAGTCCCAATCGTTTGTGCTGGATTGTCATTTGTTTGAATAAAACTGACTGCCCTTTGGGTTGTGCAGTACCTCACTAACTGTCCAGCATCAAATGCAAAGATACCTTCATTGTTGCAACAACAGCACACTGCAAAGTTTGAAGTAGGGAAGCAGTGAAAGAAATTAAAACTGGCATCCTTTAGTGTAGATGCTCAGTATTGCTATCTAAAGCAAAGGAAATAAAAGAAAACGTATAGCGTCTAACCTTTAGAGTACAATAAAACATACTGTTTCACCTCCCGTTTCTGTTGGTTATCGTTGTTGCAGACTAGTATTGGTAGAATACACTTGATGTAGCAAAACCACAGCCCAGATATCCTGGGTTACTGGATTCAAATTAGACTTCAAAAGAACAAACAAATACGTATGCAGAACACACAAAATCAAAATTGATTCAGTAATCCTACCGGCCATCAACAATTACCTAGAATAATGGAACATGTAAATGTTTTTGTTATGTATACTATCAATACCTTATACAGTTGTAGGGAGCGATTTGGAAAAAGATTGATTTGTGTATTGAAGGTGATACCTCTCTTAATAATTGTAGTTTCATATTTACCATGCAGAAATGCTTCCTCCAAGTCTATGCCCTACCATTTATGGAGCAGATTTACTCTAGAGAGGTCTCTAGTAGCTGTTTCTTGGCTGCTAGCCCTTCCAGTCAGGTGAGAGTGAATACTCAATTGATAGCACCTGTATGCTGTACCATAATGTACACATCTTGTTATAATTGCTGTAGTGCATACACGAATGAATGAATGAATGAATGAATATATGAGTGAATGAATGGCAGATTCTTTGTGACCGAAGAATAATTGCTGTAGTACATACATAATAGTGTGCTAAAACACGTTATTGACCCCTTGGCGACTATTTCTTAATTTTGGTGTATGATATTATTATTGCAGGAAACTATATACTTCATTGAAGGACTTACTGATGATATTTCTCTAAGGCAAGTCCGAAGTTCCTTCTCAGTTGATTTTGTACAGCATTGAATATTTATGTATGAAAATTAACTTATGTTTCCATCTAATTCGGGTATTCTATAGAGGAAAGAAGATTTGTTTTTGAAAAAAAATTCAACTGACGTTATTTTGAAATTAACTTTGAAACTTAATTACCTTTGAAATTATTTGCTTGTATCAAGTCTATTGACTTAAACGCAACTACGCGTTATAAAAGCCAAGGTACCTAAGGTACGCATCGCTCAGTGCACTGCTGATTCAATACTAACTTTTCCAGCTAAAATAAATAAGTGCGAGAATAATGAACAAAGGGAAGTTACATGTAATATCTTAGCAATTTTTTCCAAAAGTGTTTTAAAATCGTTTAGTTTCTCTCGAGTGTTTAGCTTCACGTTTGAATTTTGCACGATAGAATATCTCAAGATGCGCTCAAGCAGAGCATCACATGTCGTAGAGATGTTCACTCCACAAAAGCTGAGTGACAACTGAACGTGTCACATTCCTGGCAAAGGTCCTTTTATAGTGCGTCTTCGTTTTCGGAGGTTTTATCACTTTTCTGATATTAGTTGCAGATCAGTTATGTCCTGATAAATTTAAATGGCCAACAGACAACGAATTAGTCTTTGCCAAGAGTTGAAACATTTTTATTTTGGACATAAAACTTAGAACAAAAGACACTTTACCTGTTATTATGGCACATTTCTGGCAATTTATAGAAAAACGCGCAGATTTTATTTTGAGACCATAAGACTGTCTATACCCCATAATTTAGTGACGGAGATCTATCGATCATAACTTACTCTATACAATGCTGAATAGAGATCATTTCGCTTCACTGTCAAAGATTGATCAGAACAAAATGCTCACGTCAGCGAGTCACGCATCAATTTTCATCTCTGATTGGTTG
>JANVCJ010070749.1:0-12595 GCA_026413505.1 Epizoanthus ramosus
TCTGCCCGCCTCGACTAGCAATGCTATAAGCGGGCATGACAAATATGTAAAATTAAGTATACTGTTAATAAAATGTTTTTGTTGTTGTTGTTGTTGTTGTTGTTGAAACTGCTTGTCCGCCATACCTACGGTTTTAAACATGCTGATATCGTTGCCTCTCTCCAGCAAATGCAACTTGTAAGGCTGGGTGGCATTATAACAATCAATATGGAACTTGTTACAAGTTTTTCGGTCGCCAGTCTTGGGGAAACGCCAGCAGAACTTGCCACGCAGAAGGTGCACATTTAGTATCAATTCACAGTGCAGAAGAAAATGCATTTGTTTTATCCATCTTGGTAAACGTTACATGGTCTTGGATTGGATTTAGCGACACTGCAGTGGAAGGAACCTTCGTCTGGTCCGATGGCTCTAGAGCCGATTATACCAACTGGTACAGAGGGGAACCAAACAACTTCCGGGGAAAGGAAGACTGTACGTTGGTAGGTTGGTATAAAGTGTGGTGGAACGATTATTCGTGCAATAAACCGGTGTCGTTCGTATGCAAGTACCAAAACGCATGGGGCCAAAGTGAGTACATATTATTTTATAAAATAGACTAGATATATAACACACGCTGTGATTGGTTAAAATCCCTTTACCACAGCTCGATGGAAAACATAGAAATTCACTGTGCATACAGCGGCTGCAGTGACAGATTTCCTGTGTTTACAATGGTAACACTGCAAATGCAACAATGCAAATGTTGGAGAACGTGAACATTTGGGGAAATACTCCCCTTCGACTCGTGCTACCACATGTATTTCATGTTCTCCCAAATTTGCACTCGTGCTACCATAACTCGATAGAAAACAGCAAAATTTGTTCTATTGGTTAAATATCACATTACATTACATTACCTTGCATTACATTACATTACATTACATTAATTACACTACACTACACTACACTACACTACACTACACTACACTACACTACACTACACTACACTACACTACACTACACTACATTGCATTGCATTGCATTGCATTACATTACATTGCATTGCATTACATTACATTACATTACATTACATTATATTAGGTCATGTTACATGATGATATATTACGTTGCATTAAATTACATTGAATTACCGCTTATACAGTACTATACTAGAGGATATTACATGGCCGCGTGGAGATTCGATTTTTATCTTTGAGAGTTGACAATATCTTATTTTCTTTTCCATTGACAATTACACAAATGTGGTACGTTCTACAAAGATGTGGTACATTTTCACAAACGTGGTAGGTTTTACAAAGGTGCGGTACGATTTAAAAAAAGACATGGTACATTTAAAAAAGATGTGGTACATTTCCAAGTATGTGGTATGTATTACAAAGATGTAATACGTGTTACAAAATCATGGTACATTTTTCATATATGTTATACGTTTTGCAAATATGTGGTACGTTGTAAAAAATTATAAAATATGCGGTACGTTTTACAAAAGTGTGGTACGTTTTACAAAGATGTGGTATACTTTACAAAGATGATGAATGTATTGCAAAGATGTCGTGCGTTTTATAAATATGTGGTATAGTTTAAAAAAATGTGGTACATTTTCAAATACGTGGTAGGTTTGCAAAGATGTGGTACGTTTTAAAAAAAGATGTTGCGTTTTAAATAAAATGTAAAACGTACCACATCTTTGTAGAACGTACGCATCACATCTATGTAAAAGATACAATATTTTTGTAAAATGTAACATGTCTTTCTAAAACGTACCAATTAACATCTTTGTAAAACGTACCACATATTTGCAAAATGTGCCACACCTTTGTAAAGGTAGCTTAGCTGGTACAGCAGGTCTTTTGTTTTAAAACCAACACTTCATAGATATATAGATAGATAGATAGACAGATAGTTAGTTACAAATTGTTTTATTCGCATGACCTCAATATTTTACAGGTATTGCTAAAGCCAAAGCTTTTTTACAACAAAGAACGAAAGACTATATTAAATCTAATTACAATCGTAATATAATAGATAGATACTTGCATTTATAGATATTGTAAACATAAATTATCATTTGACAGTACTTTTGCTCTATCTTTACTCTGTCCTACTACAGGCGAATCTCCTGGCGGAGTAATCCCATATATAACCTGTACGGGGATGTGCCGCCCTTCAGGGTACACTTTTTAAACTTTCTTGTCATAAACAGGGTATCAGATTTGTAGCTTTATGGGAAATTTGTCATAAACAGGGTAGCTTTATGAGAATTTGTCTTAAAGTATGGTATAAACTGGTGGTACCCCCTACCCCATCTTCACTTGAGTCTCCCCGAGTCAAGTCCCGCATATAATTTGTTTCACTGCCCGTAGTTGAAGCCGCCAGGGGAAGACCTACCAGCCAGTCATCTACTGATCACGGGGGATCCTCAGGGAGGGCAGTTGATGGGAACACAAACGGGAGGTACTTCTCAGGATCTTGTAGCTGCACCGCATCACAGAAGAACCCCTGGTGGAGAGTGGACCTGGGCACTAGCCAGAAGGTGACAAGACTGGTGATATATAATCGCGTTGATTGCTGTAATAACCGGTTGAGGGACATGGAGATAAGAATTGGTGAGTTGATTGCAGTATTGTTTACATTCAGTCGCACTAAGATATATATTTGCATGATTTATTATCATTTTTCTGTCGTTGTGTAAAGCACATAGACATATAGAGAGGGTGTGGATGGGGTTAACTGATAGCTGATTTTCGCCAAAAAAAATAACTGATAACTGATATTTTTGCAAAAATTGTGCTGATAACTGATAATTTTTACTTTACTGATAACTGATATTAAAAGGAGATTTAACGAAGGAGATTAGAAAATTGCACATATCTGTGCCAATAAACCAGTTTCGTGGAGAATAAAACACTAAAAAGAGCTGAAAAGAACTGCAAACAACCACATCTGTGGTTCTTGGCCGCCATTTTCTTTTTTGCAACAACTTAGTAACCGTTCCTTTTAACTGGCAAAATCACGTCACTTTAACATAGCACGTTTCTTCTCATCTGCTGTGCTGCACGCCTCAGAGGCTTCAAGTAATCAAGATGGCTTTGCAAGGCGTTGTGAAGACAATTGTTAACTTCTACAGAGAGGGAGAAGAGAATGCATTCGATCGCTTCCGAAGCAGGCTTCCAATTAACGGGGACGAGCAAAAATCGGTGCAAGATTTGAAAAAGCACGCTATTTCCTTTCTGGGTGTGAAGGAACTGGCCGAGTGCCATGGCCTTGGGAATTATGAAATTAAAATTTTCCGGTTGACGACAAATCCGAGTACGGGAAAGCCAGATAATTTTGCAATTGTCACGAACGCCCAATGGCAAATGGAGCTCCCGAGTCTCATCAGTGAAACCTCAAGTGAGCTCAACGGTAAGTTTCTATGAATTCTATTCTTTTTCACTCAAGGCTACAAATCATTTTTTTTTATTCTGCAGACATTTGTCTGGTCAAAGGCACATTTTACAGGACAATTCACAAGTCACGCCGGACATAAGTGATTTCATGCATAAAATTTAATTTCTGGTTATAGAAATAGCTTGTTAGGACGCTTGGGTATTCAACTATGGCTTCTACTAGTGTTGTTTAGTTTAAAGTAAATCGGTTAAGATAAATAGGTTCGTTCTCAATCTTTTGTTCTCCGGCGATTGCAAAATTTGGATCTTTCTCTGGTGAAAAATCGGGAACTAAAATTCTAATAAAATATAGCCTAAATCGGCATTCCAAACAGCTCATGATTTTTCCGTTGAAGCAAATAGACAGTTCAAAACATGCACATGAATTTCACAAGTAAACTTCTGAGATATTTTTATATTGATGAAAATTGAACAGATTGTGATTAACAAAAGCACAGCAGAAGTGGCTTAACTTTTGCTCGATTCATTCGTTTCCATAGGTTTCATAGTTACAAAATTAAATTATTTAGTAGTGCTGCGATAACTGAAGACGATAACAAAGAACAAAGAAAACACTTACTAATTCAAACCTGTATGCAGCAGACTTCAATTGGAATTTACTCGGCTCCTACAGAAGGACACGTGGTTAGACGAAGCGCACCTGTTCAAAAACCAAAAGTAACTTAAGACGAAGACGTTGCAAGTTATGACTCTTGTTTATTCTCTGACTGTCCGTGAAAATCCTCTGTACATTCCAGATGAAAAATATTTCTCGTTAACATGCATAGTAAAAACGAATCGCCATCAAATCTTCACCTCAAACTCCAGTCTGTCTGTACATGTAGCTGTACTTGCAGTGCTTCGAAATATGTTGTGTTACCGTGACAACAAAGGCCGTTCAGTTTTTGCTATCCAGTTCTGATTGCGGGCGCACGCCGTTCAGGTGGAATGACAGCTGAAAGTTCATTTTGTCGACGAGTACTCAATGACTGAAAAATGATCGAAAATGGTGTCGAACGATGGCTTGGCTTCAAAAATTTGACAGGAACTAAAATTGAAAAATGAAGAATAAAGATTTTAGTTTTATTTCCAAGTAAGTGGCAAGCATAAAGGTCGAGGAAATTCTGACAATCAAACTTCCCGGTCTTTTGTCCGACCGGAGTCCAGAGTCAGCTTTTGGCGGACATTCCTTCATTTTTGCCGGACATTTGTCCGATGTCCGGCCGTCATTTGCAGCCTTGGACTCAGTCAATTCAAATCAATTTAGAGTTTGTCTGTCCTACCATTCACACACCATATCACGTACAGTACATTATGTTGCACGAATATTTATTTCCGTTTCAGTTCTTTCACTAACTGGGAAATAATGAATGTGTACAGTGTAGTTCCAGAAAATCAAAATCTCCATACTCCCCCCATGGAGGGCAACTGGAAATTCCAGAGGGGAGGGGGGGGGAGGTTCAATAAAGGGAAATTTTTTATATTTTTAGTACATTTACGATAAATCTATAATTTAAAACAAAAAATTAAAAAATAAATAAAAAATAACTGATTATCCAAAATTTTAACTGATATTTGGTCAAAATTTTAGCTGATAACTGATATTTGGCTGCCCCCATCCAGACCCTCTATAGAGCATTTGCTTGCTCTTTCCATCGCTAATGTCGAAAATATTTATCTAGCCATAGAAGGCGGATTTTGTATCGCTTCCCCTCTCTCTGCCTTAACTCTGATAGGTAAACAATTGGAAATCCTTTACCTAATGTCTTCATTACTTTCCAATTATATATTTCAGGTGACAACCTTACAAACAATGGTAACAGCAACTCTTTGTGTGGCAGTGGGTTATCACTCGCTGGAAAAGTCAAAGGAACCTATTATTGTTCCCCGGCACTGAAAGGTCGATATGTCAACATTAGACTGGTTGCAAACAAGAGATATCTCACACTTTGCGAAGTTCAAGTTTACACCACGGATCAAGGTCTCTTGATAAAAGGGGAGGTGTAGCTGTATCCACTCGTAGTGAGCTTAGCTGAGCTTCAACTTGATTGGCATTGTTCACGAGGGTTCAAAAATAGACACCACAATAGTGGTTACAAATGTAGCTTGAGCTGTCTCATATAGGGTCTTCATATCATGAGACGAATGCTTATCTATTAGCTTTCTTAATATGTACTGAGGGGAAAGAGGAGTTTTCTCTGACTTTCAATGGCCGTACAATACTCTATTTTAAGTGATTGTAAAATTACTTTTTTCTCCTTCTGAGAATGAGACAATCCAATCCAAAACCATATGATACGATACGATACGATACCATACCATACAATACAATACAATACAATACAATACAAACAATACAGTACCGTACAGTACGATACATACAGTACCATGCAGTAGCACATTCCATATGTGAGAGGTGCGGACTGAGAAGGTCTTGTAGACCTAGCATTTAATTGTATGATGGAACTCGTGTTAGTAATCTACAGCCAGATCAGAGGTTTTGTTGCAATACATACCTTTGATCACTTTGTATGTGTAGAGTAAAAACTTGAACTCTACCCGTTGTTGGCTATCGGAAACCAATATTATCGGAATAGAAAGTCATGACATGAACCAACCTGCATGAGAGTATTGCTAGCCTTCCATCACTATTTAGAATATAATTATTGCAGGCGTTCAGTCCCATTCTCATTCCTGGAGTGACGAATTTGATGTCATCTCCGGTTCATCTCCACTCATTAGTCTTTATATTATTTACGTCTAATCAGGCTGCCCAGAAGTGCCACAGTACTTGACGGGATTCAGTTATGTTATAACCAGTCCTCACTATCCGAGAAACTACGAGAACAACCAAACGTGTGTTTGGAGAATAAATATGCCTGGCCACATGAGACTGCGAGTATCCATCAACTACTTTGAACTGGAATACGACTTAAATTGTAGCAAGGACTATGTGGAGCTGCGAGACGGTTTATCAAACAGCTCGCCATTACTGGGGAAATACTGTGGAAGCAGGAGACCAAACAGTATTCACACCAGTAGCGGTTTGATGCAACTTACTTTCAGATCCGACGGCAGTAATGTGTCTAAAGGATTTAGCGCTAAAGTGTTTGCAGTTTCTAAAAGTAAGTCAATAATTGTCAATTACTTATAACTACAGCTACTAAATAGACCGGTCCAGGCAAACTATTTTGGGATGCATGACAAGCTTCATCTAGTGTAATTTGCTTTTACATTACAATGATACGTACATCTATTGCACTACAATATACTAAGTGTTACACAGTTATATGTTTGACTCGGATCTTCTTCGGAGGTAAATTCAATGAGTAAGCCTGCAGTCCCTTTCCTGGCTGACCATATCATAGTGATAGCATTCAGTCTTGTCTCCCAAATGCCATGGCTTATAATTATTTAGAATAACATCACTTCCTACGAAATTTATACTTCCCTAAAATACAGAAATTATAGTAACTTGTCCAGATAGATGCATGTAACTAGTCGCAGACAACTCGTCTCAGGTCCTGTATATTTGGAGAATGGTAATCCTAATAGGGTGACACTATTTCAAACATTCAAACTATAGCTCTCCTTTACATGCTGTCTCACTGAGGATGGATAACTTGGTCACAGCATGATATTCGAGTCACAAAAAATGAGAATTTGAATTGTTTAAATGGTTGTTTACCCAAAACATAATCAAAACGTCTGATCAGAAGTTGTAACAATAGGAGGAACTGTTGTCAAGGTATTCAGTGAAATGTGAGTCAGGAAGCTTGTAAACAACAAAAACGATAGCCCTCCAAAGGAGGGTGACCCTACTTGGAGCGTTCACGTGGCTTAAACAAACAAAACACTGTCCCTCCTAGTAGGATTAACTTAGCAAGCAGACGGATAGGGTATCCCTCCTCTTGGGGTGATCCTACCTCTGAGAAGGGTAGGGTGGCCCTTCTCCATGTAAATGTTCAGCGCTTCAGATGAATAATTTGTTATCTGATTACTTGTATAGACAGATTATTTGTCTGAATTCATCTCTGATGAATGCCTCGTCAAGACAGAAAACTCGTGCCAATGTTAAATGAAGCCAATTCCAACTTGTCAAATGAATCAGATGGACTCATCAGACAAATTCCTGATCAAAAGCTTGGACTATGAACATTTGAAAGCACGTTATTTTATCTCAGTTTTTTTAATAGGAAGACTAATTTTGAATCCCCACCTGTAATACCTTAAAACGCATTACCATACTGCATGTATTCAACCTGTTCTACCTGTCTCACCCTCAAGATTGCACTCAAGCTCCGCAATACATCCGGGGATCTTCAGGCGTAATCACCAGTCCACATTACCCGAACAGCTACGAAAACTACCTCCGCTGTGTTTGGATAATAACAGTGCCCAGTGGCATGATTGTCTTTTTAAAGTTCCGTTACTTTCAGCTGGAGAGTTGCAGCGTGAATATATATGATTACGTAGAATTGCGAGATGGCCAGACACCTTTATCTCCACTTCTTGGCAAGTACTGTGGGAGCAGTATACCGCCCGATATCTACACTAGTAGCAGTTCATTGTATGTTACCTTCAGATCTGACTTTAGTGTTGTGGCCAGTGGTTTCCAGGCCACATTTACTGCTGCATCTGCACTATCAGGTAAACGCGATACAAGTTATATTGGGGATGAGGTTGGAGATTGAAAAAAATGGAACAGAATTTTGATTTTGATTATGGAAAAATTTTATTAGAAATCGAGAAATGAAGGATTTGCTATAGTGTCGAAAAAGAAGGGATAGAAAGTGGAAAATGGTATCGTCAAAAGTGGAAAATGTTTCTTTTAAAACTTATTTGTAATACCAATGTATGCATATCACAGATAGCCCCAGCTATGAGAAATTTATTTTGGGTGCCCGTTGTTTGATTAAGCAAATGTATGATAATCTAAAATGTTAGCAAATATATGGGGAAGTTAAAATTGTTCCTAAAATGTGTTGAAAAGCTATAAAATAGCTCTGTTTTCTCTACGTACCTGTGTGGTGCTGATTTCTTTTGTTTCTGTGGTGTTTAGAGGCGATTTAGCCACGATTTGAGGTGCACTAATAATGCAATAATGCGGGTGAGTATAAAGTGAAACTCTGAGTAGAACAATAAATAGAACACTTCACTGCATGTGGCATCAACGGATGCATAGTTACAGTTGCTAGGTTTAACTATGATATTTTCCTACCATTCAGATTGTTCACCCCGTCATATCACTGGTTTCAAAGGCGTTATCACCAGCCCATATTATCCAGAATTTTATAGAAACAATCAGAGCTGTATTACGCGCATTACTGTGACACACGACATGCAAGTGCAGTTAACTTTTACGTCCTTCGATTTGCAAACTGACTCACGCTGCAGTAAAGATTATGTGGAGCTACGAAATGGCTTGTCCGATACTTCACCTTTGCTTGACAAGTATTGTGGAAACGCAAAGCCTCCCACCATCTACGCCGAGAGCGGATCATTGCAGGTGACCTTTAGATCGGACGGTAGTCAAACACATGGGGGTTTTGCCGCCAACTTCACAGCCGTTCCTTTGCTTCCAGGTAAAATGTAGAGATATAAACCTTTAGATCCAGATTTTGGAGACCTGTTATGGGAGCACGTTGTACAAACTGCTGGTAGACATGTGATCGACGTAGTGTTTTCCTGACGTGTCAAAGGGCTGGAAGTAGGTTGTCACGTACATTTTACGTTATTTTACATATCAATGCTACAGTTATTTACATATTTCATATACCAGTGCTCCAGCTATTAATTACTGTGAATTTTAAAATCAATGAACAGATATTGTGCTTTGCATCATGGTTATTTGCCCATCTTGGTTATTAACGTTGATACAAATGTCATTACACGCATGTAGTCAATAACTGATGATAGACCCCGGCTGACTCCCGAACTCCAGTAAATCAGTATTATAGTATCATCCTGTTGTATTTTGGCCATTTTCAATGTTTGATCGAAATATTTAACAGTTACTCAATGAGGCGGTGTTTTCTATGAGCTGTTAGTCCACGAGGGGCTTCACCGAGTGGTAAACAACTCGTAGAAAATAAGGCCGAATCGAATACGGTAAAATCCCACGTTAAAGCCCCCCTCTAGGTTTATAATCCCTCCCCTGGTTATAAGCCCATCTATTTACGAACAAAAATAATATTCCGGATATAAGCCCCCCCTGGATATAAGCCCCCTCCCCCCATATATGCCCCATCTAATGAATGAGTGATGTGTTCCTTGTTTCTTTGTAAACATCACAATTTCACATCGAAAGGAGTAATGCAAGTGGCTGTGGAGCTTGGAATTTATGAATATGATTTTATACTTGAATTTGCCGTTTCTACTTGGGCTATTAGATTTTAAATCTCTTCTTTTGTCATCTCGACAAATCGAGATTCCGTCAGTTCTTGTAAGAACAGGTATAATGACATTATTAGGTGACGTGAGGAACCAATGAAACTACAGCATTTGGGATATACCTTGTGCTGAATTATTATAAGTAAGGATATTTTGGCTAAGGGTAATAACTTTTTATCGAGAAAACTAACCGGATTCGAGATAAGCCATGGTAGATTACAGATAAATAGTGGATCAAATCCTAGGGAAACAGCTTTCAGTACGAGATAACAAGAATGTCGAGATAACGAGAAAGTCGAGATAACCGGATTCGTCATAACAGGGACTACTGTACTTCTATCGAAATACATAAACTACTCGAAACTCCCGATGACAAATGGCAATTTGAGATTAGCAGTAAACACAAGAAATCTGAATCTAAAGGTCTCTTTTTTGTGTGTTTACCAATATCCTTAGACCGCACTTTGAGGTTTGCTATTTGTTGTCAGAGTAATTTATCCTGCTAGCAGAGCCTTCTTTTACCCAATCGTGTCGTTATTCTTTCGAGCTTCTCCCAGAATCTTCAGTGGAAGAGATTCAGTCCTCAAAATGTTTTTACCAATCGGTTTGGGGTATAACTGCTGATATTTTACCAGCCCACTATGCTAAAATTGCAGCAAATTGTCTCTGTACGAGAGCCTCGATCTTAAATTGCAAGGCGTCGCATGGCAACAGTTGGCGTATGTTTCCGAACGATTGTAATGTTCTTTTTATTATATAGAAAACAAAGTATCAGAATAAGACAAGGTTTAGGAAACCTAGAAAATCCTGTTTAATGTAAAACATATCGATATGCCACGCACGCGCGTAACATATGGAAAATATGCCACTCGGGACCCGGATGTAGTGTCGTATGAATTCTACGAGTGGTTTAGTTCTCAGTAAAACACTCGCATCCATATAATAATAATATCTACACACAAAGGCTCCAAACCCCGTTGCCGACAAGCTATTTTACAGAATGTAAATTTTCTAACCTTTAATCCAATGCCACAAGAAGAATCTAGAAACCTTCAGACACACGCAAGCTCAAAACTTGTTGTAAATCAGAAATCAGATGCGATTTAATATTGCAAATTCAAATTTTTCATTGTTTGGCAAAGGCGGAAAATTGAATCTTTGTTTAGACTTAAGGACCGCAACTGCCATCCGTCACACGTTATTTACCGGGGAACTTGTATTTGTACAGAAAAACGACACGACTTGGGCATAGCCTATCTTTCGTCAAGCGCGAGCAGGTAAAAGAAGCTTCTGTTAGCAGTTAGCCCATTTGGAGCAAGTAAACTATGGTGCTGGTGGTAGTGTTTCAATATATAGCTTTTCAAATCAATTCTAAATCGGTGGAGCCTTTTTTGTATAATTGCGGTATGTATGTGTGAGGTAACTTAAAATTCAGGTAGAGAAATGCCGAGGTAAACGACAAACGTGGTGTCTGGCGCTGGTAAATTGATTGTCAGCGGTGTGCGGACAGCCCTTTATTGTTGGAACATAGGTCCAAGAGAACTCCCATCAAATAATGATTGAGATGCTCATCGAAATTATGCTCCAAATGAGTTTAAATCTGTACCTGAGCGATTCAGTGTTGCATCAGGTACCGTTCATTTTTCACGCACAGTCCTGGATAAATGTAGCTAGACCAATGTACATGGACACAAGCCAATTTCAATATACCCGTATCCAAACTTGGTTTCTAGCGACTGTGCAGTTGGAACTAAAAAATAATTGGAATAATTTAAATTGTTTACGCTGTATGTTCTCTTTGTCGATGAATTATTAATGAGTTGAGAAATGCGTGATTTACACTTGTTAGAAATTGTTTTTCAAGTGACTTACAAGGATTATTATATTCTGATTTGCTCTTTGTCACAGCAATGCCATGCATTGAGTGCGAATGGATGGCAGTTCCGAATAACGTTTCGCAGTGGCGTATGGGAACTGTTCAAGAGATGTTGAACTTGCGAAATGAACTACAAAAACACAATCCGCATGATAATGGTACTATACCAAGTATTAGTGAGTATTACAAATACAGACGCTGTCAGGCCAAATACTGAGCTTTCACTTCCACATTTTTTGTGCAATATGGAAAGATGAGACTACTAGTACTAGTACTACTGCTAATGCAAATTTATCCTCGTTTCAGTTCGCTCAGGCTGCAAAAAGTAATGACTCGGTCATATTTTGACTCATTAATTCAACAAATTGTGGACTTAATGCACCCTGAGGGAAATGGAACAACAACAAATTTGCATTAGCAAATTAACGTCTAAAGCTGATTTCACATGAGTGTCGAAATAGTCATGTCTTGTCGTTCAGTGTCTTTACTCCGTGATTCCATTGGATTCCTTGCAGCGAATCACGCAACTTGTCCCTATTCTTCGCTTCCCTTTCCTTTCTTTCTTTTCCTTTTATTCTTTTTTTGTTTTCTTTCCCTTTCATTTCTTTTCGCCTTTTCATTTCTTTTTTATCCTTTCTTATATTTTCTTTTTTCCCTTTTATTTTATTTTATTTTAATTTACTATAAATTCTTCACTAGATTGGAACTACGAAGTTCACCTTCCCGCCCTGTCCACTGGTCACCTGAAGTTCATAAGATTCATTGCGTTCACGGAATTTACTCTGTGTTTTTGGTTACAAACAAACATCGCCAGTTTTACGATAAAATATGCACCTTTGGAGTCAACTATGTCGGTACTTCTTGTACAAGTGCAGGGCAGTGAAGTAACCATTACAGT